>JAPYYZ010013036.1:0-10481 GCA_030522705.1 Eretmocerus eremicus | reverse complement strand
CTCCAATTGGTTTTATCAATGGACAAGATCTCAAATCGCGTTTTTGCATGGAAACGTGTACCCCGGCTAACTTACCCCGGCTAACTTCCACGACATCAAGTTATTACGTCACAGAAATCGACCAACTTGCTGAGGAAGAGAAAGACAACTTACTCTCACATCCCTCTCAGTTTTTACTTCCCATGACTACGAGGTTCAATTTTCTGATGAAGGTTGAATTCTCTAACAACCTGCAGTATGATAATGTGATGCATAATGTGAATGATTAACAGATGGAGCTTGATGAGTGCATCTTGTAACAGAAGCTTTGAAAATCTGAAATTCGATGTTGATCAGTCCCAACAGATACTTATACTTTGGCACCGATAATTCATCTTCAACTATTTCCTCTTGGCTTCAGTTATGTATATTGGGTATGATGACGATATTGGACAGCTTAAGATGAGGCAGCTGGAACCTGGGAAAAATCCAATCATTGTCACCCGCGAGACAGATTTTGACCCAAAGATTTTTTCCACAATGTTTTCCAAGTCATAAGTCTGTCCTGGGATCATCGAGGTAGTCTTCATGCATGTTTTGTGTTTCTACACATATTCCAATGATGAGCCCTTGACTATCTTTGTCTTGTTCAAGCATCTCATCACTTTCTTCTACCATCTGAAACGAATTCTTTACTTTGGACGAGATATTGATACGAGCAAAAGTAAAACTATGCAGCCAGCTTTGCGGATGCTCCCGTAATTCGAAGATTACGCCAATTGTGAACAACTGCAGTATCGGGATATTGTGAATAGGCCTCTGATACGCTCCGAAATCATTGTTGCTGGTGAGATCTACCAGAACGCCGAAAAAACAAAGAATTTTGTGCCAGCAACCCACGCAGCATGCAGTGGCTCACTATCACCCTCGCGTTGCTCAGCTACACGTAAGCTCTCTCATTTTCCGTCACATATCATCACAGCAATGCTCATCCTGTTTACTAATTTTCAATCCACTACTATTTATTCACATTATTGAAATGCAAGAGCCTGCTTCGGCATAACCTCGCAAAGAGAGGGTCGTGAGTACCTGAACGCATAAGGCTGCCAACCGATTCAATCAGCTATTCTGCGCTGACAATCAGCGAACGGCTCAGATTCTCAGCATAAGCTGCCATTTTCATCGGTGGGAATCCATCCGTCCTTACTGGCAACATTAGCAATTATACGCTGATTTTCGGTTGCTCTCGCTATTTCCTGCGGAGAGAGTTCACTTCGCAGGTATCCTCGTTCCGATTTACGTGCCTTTGTTTGTTCACAAATCGATCTATTCATTTCTAAAATTAAACGCTGAGTATTTGTTCGACAATACATCTCATGAATCAGACGATTGCATACCAACGTGTACGTACATGAACACCTACATATACATTTTTTTACGTACTCGCGCTTTAGGGTGGCACTTATTTTCCAAACTCTCCCAATCGTCACGGGCGCCCCTAGATCTCTTTCATGTGCAGAGAAAGTAATTCAGAAAATTTTGAGGATTTTCTCAAATCTTCCTATCAGTGCCGACATAGGACCCTGTTTTCCATCCGAATAACATGGGATAACCGATCTGGAATAGGACAATGAGTCGTAGGGACCCGTTACGAGCCAAATGAACCACCAAAACAATCCAAAAGTGGCATTCCTCACGCTCAATTTGACGCTGCACCCGAGTCTGGCCTCGGATTCGCAGGGGAACGCGCTCAAACTACTCTAAATTGCAATCTTCAATCATATCAAATACTTGCGGTAGTTGCTGATTCCCTAAGATGCGCATGATTTTGGGGCCTTATCATCCAAGACAATCGATAGCTGATGAAATTTCCTTTTGAATGACACCTCACAGAAAACGATTTAGTGCATCCACGTTGAAGATGGAGCTGTCTTGTAGAATGAGAAGAAGCTAGCCAGGTTTTGGGAATCAGATGGCAGTTTGAAGTTTAAGATACCGGGTCAAAAGGGGCAGCAGTGCCTTGCTGGCGAGTATTAGGAAGGAAGTCCGATGAGAATGACCCATATAGCGCGCAAGGTGGCCATGCTTTTTATACGCCAAGTTGGACCGTCTTAACCTCACACTTTGCATGCAAATTATCTTCATGATTGCGGGCCCAACAAGAAGTTTCCCTCATCATACCAAGCACCATTCATGATAGACGAAACTGATGTGCCCTCACTCTGTTCCCGCAAGCATCAGTTCAGTTGAATTTCGAATCTCAATTCTGCGACCCTCTTCGGAGATGTTGTGAAGTTGCCGTCAAGATTTTTCATCCAACACATCGAAGCGACTCGACTGATGAGTTGGTTTTTGGATCGACCATGACTATACATCAACCACACCTGACTGCTGTAGCAGACAGCATGGTGATCCCCGACGATAAACATGCGCAATACTCTCTGCATAAGTCAGCTATTTTCGGGATAAGAAATTAGTACTCAGCAACACCGTGTTTCAATTAACTGATTGGGTCGATACACGCGCGGATGCACTTCAAACAGTTCTTGAAATCCCGAGAACCTATTGATGTCGAACCACATGATTAACAAATCATATCCATCCCGAGTCACGGTCGAATTGGCAATGATGCAGGCATTTTGATCGAAGAATCAAGTTTCGTTGCCCCAGTTGCTGACAGCGATTGGCTCTGTCGGACTGAGAGATTAGTGATTTGCATCGGACTCCAGCATATGCTGCTGTTCGAGTCAGTTAAGATCCATCAACAGCCATATGAGCGCATTTCAGCTGATATTTCCAACCTTTTCAGCACGCAGCTGTCCACTGCATGTATATCATCGACGAGTGCCATAGACTTACATGCTGCAATACATATATTGTATAGTTCTGGGAGTGCAGCTCGTGTTACCGCGGTGGCAAAGGTGAAAAGCAAAGGGAAGAGCAGAGGAAAGAGCTCACGTGCATAGGGTACTTTTTTCGTCGTTCTCGTTCATCTTCTCAGCGCCAATGATTTCGGAGTATCGGAGGTCAATTATGACAACTTCTCTCTGCTGCAGGAGTTCACAATTGATTGTTCACTCTAAATTACGGGAGCATCCGCGATGCTGCATGCATAACCTTCCTCCTGCCCGTGTTAACATCTTGTCCGAAGTAGAAAAAAATCGTTTCTGATGAAAATGTGGAGTGATGAGATGCTCAAACAAGACAGATATGATCGAAGGCTCATCATTGGAATATGTGTAGAAACACAACTCATGCACATATACTCCTTCGATGATCCCAGACAGATTTGCCTCAGAGAATTTCGTGGGAAAAATTCTTGGGTTAAAATCTGTCTTGCGGCTGACATGGATTGCAACACTCCCAGGTTCTACCTGCCTCATCCTCTGCTGTCAAATGTCATCATCATACCCAATCAACATAACTGAAGATGAGAGCAGAGAGTTGAAGATGGATTGTCGGTGCTGAATTATGAGTATTCCTTCAGACTGCCCTGCTGAGAAAGATGACGTGGGATCCCACGTAGTACCCCATGGCTCCCCACAAAGTCTCATGGGACATATAACACGTGTCCCACGCGATCCCACTTCGTCTCACGCTGGTCCCACGAGGTCCTATACTGTGAACTGCCCTTGTGCTCTTCTCTTCACAGCAAATTAATTCTCATTTTCTCTCATTCTCCTCTCTCTCACTCTCTTTCCGTTCCTCCCGCGCAGAATATTCCCTTCGGAGACGAGACCAATCCCCACCCCCAAACAAAAAATCTCATACTTGACCTATCACAAATCGACCCGTATGGCATGATACTTGCTCTATCCAATTGCTCTTCGCATGTAGATACGGAGTCCAGACGGGAGAAGCCGGTCCAAAAATCGAACTCGCCTATTCGTCAATAATTGCCGATACAACGCCCACCTGATAACGCAAACCCCTCCAACTCTTCACCTCACGGTCCTTGATCCCGATTCATCTCAATGAACTCCCGAAAAATAACTGACCGATGAGGAGACGTAGGCAAACGATCACCCGGCGAACAAAGGAAAACAAAAATGGACGAAAACATCTTAGTCTTCTTAATTCGCGAGGAGATAAGGAAATTGAATGAATGTTTAACGAAGCGAGGTATGACTCAGGCCACGAGAACTTAATTTTTCTGAGGTCCAGTAATTATAATAATCAAATTAACATATAATGTAAAAACATAGAACAAGAGGATTTAATAACTCGAAAGGGTTACGAGAATGCCTAACTGTTGTTCTATGTTTCTCCCCCAAGAAAACGGAGTTAATCGACTATGTACGAATGAGGGTTAAGGGTAATTTTCTTTCTTAACTTTAAGGTAATAATGTTGTTGCCACCAGGGTGAAAGAATACAAGAGGGCGTACAGAATTAAAACTTTGCAGATTAGTCTCGGAAAATTCCAACTCGCGACGAATGAGATAGGGGAAGAAGAACAATAATCCCCCGCTACGTGATTGGAAAAGTGGAAACACTCACCTTACCTCCTACCATCGAACCCCCCCCCCCCCCCACAAACAGAAAACGCGGTGAAAATAAAATTGCCGCGATCGAGAAGATTTGGGATTCTATTCCGTGAGCTCAGACTCACTAGTAGTTCTCAGAAATTTCGCTCGATCTTCTTTTTGTAGTTCTTGTTCAATTCCAGTTTCCTTTCTGTACCAGTATCCAACAAAAAAATTTATAAGAAGGAGTAATTCGTGTACCCTGGTGGCACTAGGGTTCATCTGAAATGAAGGCGTTTTCATCAAGTACAAGAAGTAAGTACTATCTTGAAGCATTATTTCCCTCGCATCATAGTTTCGACAAACAGAATATTTCAATAGAGACATCATTTCTTGATCCAATTCCCATAGCGAGTTCCGAGGGTTTCTGTCCTCTATTTTATCCTGAGCTATTAGAAGAAATCCTAGGCTCAAATATTTCAACAAAAAACGGCGCTGATCAGTGCTGTTGTCAGACATGACAATACTGAACCAGCAGATCCCACGTGAGATTCCACGCAATCTTTCCCAGCAGCGCTCGGTCACATGAGTTGAGTTGATGGTCACTTGGGTTTTAAATGAATTTTTGGGGTCTCACAAGGTTGTACGGTGTCTTTCAAGGCCCGTTGAACCCATGAATCCTATTCCACGACGTCCCACATGATATCACCAGCCCCGTTGTGGTACTATGTGGGATCTCACGTAATCTCTTCCAGCAAGATTGACTATGTAATATGTTTACATGCGATTCTGTACGTAAACATATTACATCAGTGACTGATTGAATTTTTGCCCTGGTGTAGAAAAAAACATCTATCTCTCTCTCTCTCTCTCTCTCTCTTTCTCTCTTTCTTTCTCCCCTTCTTCAATGAATTAGCGCCGGGAAAAACGGTTCGACTCGATGAAAGCGATGCTCCTTGGATTGGTCCCGAGTTGAAAGCGCTCACAAAAAAGCGAGATGCGGCTCGCAGGCGCTGAGAGCGAAACCAACGCGATCAGCGCCGGTGTGCTGAGTTTCAAAATAAGTATTTTCAACTCAGCGGAGAGGTTGACGTGCGCCTAGAGAAGGAGCGTCGTTCTTCCCTTCGAAGTCATCTTTCAGACGCTTGAGGCCACGACAAGAACATATGGAAGGGAATCCGCAACTTCGGCCTCTTGCCCAGAAACAAAGAGGAGGAACTCCATGGTTCCCCCCGGACGAGCTGAATGCTCACTTCGCGGCGGTTTCCGTCTCGCCTAACGAGAATATTGAAGAGGCAATGGCCGGAATTAATGAGGCCTGAGAAGGGGGCCCTGAGTTCAAGCCCACGAATTCTCACGGAGCTGTCTTTGTTATCAAACATTCCTTCTTGCAGGCCCGTGAAGCAAACGGGATCCCCCGGGATGTGGTCGCAAAGGCACTATCGGCCTCAGGTGATCTCATTGTACATATTTTCAACTCTTCTTTCGCTCCCGGCATTTTTCCCGAGACTTGGAAGCAAGCACAGCTGATTGCATTGAAGAAGACCGCAGCACCATCAGGGGTCTCGGAATTCTGTCCTATAGCACTGCTGTACTTCCTGTCCAAGGTTCTGAAAAAAATTGCTTATGACCAAATCACGGAGTAGTCCAAGTGTAGTAACCTACTAGTTCGCTCTCAGATTGGTTTCAAGCAACATCACAGTACCCAGACAGCGCTGCTTAAGCTTACAGATAACATTCGAGTAGGCATAGACAGGAAGGAAATCACACTGCTATTACTCTTTGATTTCATGGAGATTTTTGACACAACTTCACCATCCAAACTACTCACAAGTACAGGACCATCTTGTGGATCACGGATTTGGCCAAAACTCTGGAAATCATTTTGTCTCGGTGAGAAATGGAGATATCCCAAAGGGTTGATGCTAATAGGCTCTCTGTTCCGAGATACAGCTATGGACATTAGCATTGATAGTGTACCTATATATGTGGCTTTTTAGTAGGGGCCTATATGGGCAACGCTCATGTTCAAAGCTGTATCTCGGAACAGAGAGCCTATCAGCATAAACTCTCTGGGATATCTTCATTTCTCACCAAAACAAGATGATTCCCAAGATTTTGGCCAAATCCGTGATCTACGAGGTTGGTCCTCTACTTGTCAGTAAACCCGCGAACTGGGTTTCTCGAGATCGGCACTCCTGTGGATCAAATCTTTCTTCTAAGGTCACACCCGCAGAGTTACTTCAGAAAATGGCAGTTCTGATTGACTCACGACCAATCTGGGTGATCCACAGGGTTCTATTTTTAGACTCCTACTCTTTAGTTTGTGTGTCGATGACCTACCAAGGTTGCTGGATGGGAGTCAGTTCATCATCTCTCTTGAGATGGACACACCTGATGCAAATGTTCATTATACTTGACAGGCGCGTTTCCTCTCTCAAAGCACCTCGTGGACGATCCACTCACGATCTCGAGAAGAATTCCTCGAGGGCCGGTTAGTGATGAATGTCGAGCCATGTGTGACCCGTTGAAAGTGGGCGTATTGGAATAAAGGTTCAGACAACGGGACTACATTTCACCAGTATATTAGGGAAGAGCCTCGGTCGTACATTATCCGGAGCGTAAATACGTTCATGGAACTTAATTGTATCGCGTAGTCGTGGCGCGCGCGCGTGGTGCCTCTCGACTGTCGTTTTGCATCTGCCCTGCCGGGCGTTATGAAGTCACCTATTTGGCGTTTCCGGCCGGTTCGTCAAGTCTGCCGAGGGCGACGACTCGGCCGATTCGTCGAATGCGCGGAAGGCGCGGAATTGATAAGAATTCGGCTATTATGCCGATTTTGACGAGGATTCCGAAGGCGTTGACGACGTCGAGCCTGCAGAAAACTTGGAATCGCAGATTACTGATGATTATTTGCTTGGCGAATGGCCGTTGCTTGAGTGATTCCTCTATTCATGGCTCCTTTACGATCCCTATGCCCCGAAGATCGTGATCTTGCGCAGGCCGGGTTTTTCGTAAAGTCCTCGGGCCTCGAGCCCCATTGTTCTTACGTAGTCCAGCTTAACAATAACGTGATCTCAGAAGATTGACTGCCGCGAGACGTGGTATGCGAGTCGAAAAAGAGATGGGTGAGATTATTAACATTCATGAGTGATTTCTAATTTAGATGGATGCACGCGTCGAATTGCCCCGGTAGGCGAGCATACCACGTTGGTTCTATCACTAGCTCAACTGCGGGACCGAGCTCTTCCCCCCACAAAGGAAAAGAATAATTCAAATTCATTCAAGACGATACAATTACATATCATTCTGTCTGGATCTCGTTGACCAGTTGCCGGTACATCTCCGCTACCTGGGCAGTGGCGCCGCCCGCCCGAGGGGGCGCTTCGCTCGTGGCGTCGGAGTACTTGTAGAGTACTGCAGCAGCCGCGCTTTTTGCCATCTCAGTTCGTGGTGCAGCGATTGCTGTCGCGGTCGCCCAGTCCGGCGTGTTTCTCCCGCTGTCGTTCGGGTCGGTGAAATCGAGTGTTACATACGTGTTGGTCCCGTGCGCCTCACTGTCGCCTGCTCCAGTGGTCGTTCCGTATTCTTCGATCACTGAGTAAGGCGTCACCTCGTTCCGTCCGATGTTGGCCCAGGGGATATCTCCGGCATGAAGTCCGGGTGCCCAGTCGCTGTGCCGTCAAGGATGCCCATGGCTTGCAGCGTGGTAAGAGCGTCGTCGATGTCTTCGTCACCCGTTACCACTTCTCGGGGTGTGCTTTTTGATCTCGCAGAGCTCGTCGGCTTTTGCTTAAGGCTGGCAACATCCGTAGCGATGTCTCGCCGTGCACTGCACGCACCGGTGACACGCTCGACGAAACCTCGCACATTTTGGTATTCACTCCTCCCGAGTTCGTCGATTTCTGCTTCCAGCTGTTGTTGTAGATCTTCTCGTCCGAGTAGCGGGGATTGGCGTTGTTTGCTCGGAGCCGCTGCTTGCTGCCTGAGCATTTGTCGCGCCGCCACGCGTTGGGCCAGCTGGTGAACGCGTTCGTTCTCCGCTCGTCGTAAAGCGTCTTCTTCCTGTCAGAGTCGTCGTGGAGGTCGCAGTCTCCTTGCAGCGGCTGCTGTCGCGTGCCGCATCGCCTCTTCTGCCGGGATGTCACGAGCGCCATGGGTGCCGCCGTATCCGTTGACCGTTCCTCCGGCACTGCTGCCTCCAGCTTCTTCCTCCGCTTGCTTTCCCGGCCCTTCCGGGTCCGCCTTTCGTATTGGAACGTGTGTTTGAAGATGGCGTAGTCGTCGTCGTTCATGTCCGAGTTGATGTATTCCTCGGCACACCGACGTAACCTTTCCTTCATGGCGGGGTCCCACATCTCGTGGGGTTGTTTTCGACCGCTCGGTCGACTCATGATGCTACTCTTCGGAGACGGCTTCTTCGTGCGCGCCTTTCGCGTACAGGTGGTACGGTCCGCGGAGAAGACTTTCACGGCACTGTGTTCACAGTTCTTGCATGCGGGAGTCACACGCGTGGCACTGTTCGTTGATTGATGCACACGACGATCGTTTCGATACCGAAGCGACGAGTCTATGGTCGCTGCACCCAATGGTCAGTGTCTATCGGGTCCGTTGTCTGAGGGCCGTGTACCCTCTGAGGTCATCCTGGCGTGAGACGGGCGAGTAGAAGGGGTTTGTGGGGGGTCGCGATTCCTCCCACGTTCCTTACAAACACGTCCGCAGGGACCAGTGGCGGAAAAGCGCAGGCGGGGCCTCGGAGCGCAGTTTCCGATGCGAATGTGTTGATTGGTCGACGGTCTTTCCTTGAGCCTCTGCGGTTGGGGCATGCAGCCCCCTCCCTTGCAATGCCCATCTGCTTCGTCCCGCTCATCTGGGCGAGGGCCTTGCGTGCAGGGCTTCCCGGCGCCGCTCGTCGGTGTACTCGAAGATGATGATGTAGGCGATGTCCAGCGTCTTGACTCGGGCTCGATGCCCCGTTGGGCCGTTGTAAGCTCCGTGTCGCCCGCGTGCAGTCTCGGCGTTGCTGGGGACGACCGAGACTCGTGGTCTCCATTCCACGAGGTCCCAGTAGGTCCCAGGATGGTCCCAGGATGGTTTCATGGCTCTCATGGGCTTCCCATGAGATTCCTGAGGTCCCACGTCGTCCTATGAGGTTTCTCGGCACCTAGAGTCATATCCCACGAGGTCCCATACAGGTCCCAGGAGGTCCCAGGTGGTCCCAGAATGGTCCCAAGTGCGAAGTATTCGTATTTCCGTAAAGCGGATGTATATATCATGAATCTCAATCGAGGCGAACGATTAGCTTGATCTCAGTTGACTCCACGGGTATACCACATCAATTGGGGAGATGGGGTGAATAATTCCGTTAAAATGAGGATCGAATACAAGAAAAGGAGTAATCAATCAGGCAACACGTGGTATCTGCATATAGCAGTGTCCTGTGCGCCAGCTGGCCGATCGACGTTGGTGTCTGCATAAAGCACTGTCCAGTGTCAAATTTTGTGCAGCAAGGAAGATCCTTACCTGCGGCAGACAGGTATTCCTCTTCAGAGCTGGGCTCACCCTGGAGTGCCTGAAATATGCATTTGCATCGGCTTTCATAGCCAAAATTTCCCGCGTTTATCTAGGAACCTCAATCTATTATACTAACGGCGGCTCCAAAAGATGAATCGGCCAAATGATCAATTCTTTGACCAATTACATATATCAAGCTACGCTCATTAGCTACCGCAAGATAGAATAGTCACATAATCAAAACGCGGGTAATTTGGATCGGTAATCATATAATACAAAAAAACTGAATAAAGGACCCCGCACTAAATACATCGATTTGAGGTCCCGGTAATTCTCAACGAGACTCTAGCATCTCATAAATTGAAACACCGCGATCAAAAGTTCAAATGCAGTCAGAGAGCAAAGACGTTTCGGTCTCGAGATATAAAGCTCCGAAATCAAGGGATTTAAGGTGTTGGAGGGGGTTATGTTGACATCTTAGTGGAAGCTCGTTCGGTAGCTCGCAAGAGAGCTTGCATTCGCTG
>JAPYYZ010013030.1:0-10270 GCA_030522705.1 Eretmocerus eremicus | reverse complement strand
CACCGAAATTTTCAAAAAGGACCTCAATCAAAAATCCGTATCAACCATTCGATAGAGAATGGTGGAAAATGAGGAGGGAATCGATTCCTGATGGTCCTAGAAGAAAGATCATAACTAATAATGCAACAAACAAGGTGGTGAAATCAGTCGGATGTGGCATTTTGATGAAATCCAGTGAAAAGAGAAAGCATTCTACTAATATCTTTTAGCAGCGTATTTATACTCTACACCTTGATATCATCCAAATGAATCGTGGTATAGATCGCTAGGATATTTTTCCGATGTAGACTTTGTTTTTGAGACATTTTTCAGATCACAGCTGTCAGATTCAGGAGGTAATGAAATTGGACGTTCACAAAGTCGCCCCAGAGTAGACTTTTGCAAGACTGAGAGTAAAATCTCGGTAATATCACAATGTCAAAATAGAAGAATTGGAGCGTAGTAAGATCATTTAGTCCAAATTCAACCAGCCCGACTCTCGCTGAAATCGAAGATTTAGATCAAGAATCGCAAAAACCATAAAATACAACCATCTACCATTCATAGCATGAGAGGTCGGTCCAAATATTTCACTCTTCTCTGTCAGAATGAAAATCGTGGTGTGAAGGCACTATTAACCTGGAGTGCACCCTAGTTCTCGATTCCAAAGGTGGCAAAGGACAAACTTGTATGACTCTGTCACTATGCGTCGAGCTTATCGAGTTTATGTACGCGGAACCTCCAGATTCCATCTCTGGGAGTGGTTTGACAATTATAGCATCTTCAGATTGGCTATCGTGGTCTCTCGAGTAAGACGCTTCGCGAATAAGGTTTCGTATTCGAATCGCCGCGGTTCCCATGAAATATGAATATCTCACCTTTTGTGAGATCTTTTGAGCTTATATCAGTTTCCACGTAACGCTTGGCATAATCATCAGGGAACTGATGAAGGAAAGAAACATTTCTCCCAAAGAAATGTATTTCTATAAATTCTTGCATTAGCTGCACAACTTTGTACTCGAGAATCGACAGAAGCCATCGGCCTGTCTCCCCAGCTCAATATTTGAACTTGCCATCAAGTTGAAGCCATACCCGAGTAATGCTCCATCGATACCGAAACAATCCAAAGAAGAAACTCGATCCAATCCACTCATCTTCGTCTAACGATGCCGCAATTACTCTCAAAGGATATCGGCCGCACGTCGTCTTTTGCAGAGGCGCGAGTTTGGCCCGTCTCGCAAAAGACAGCTGAAATGTATCGGGCTTATTTAGTCTCGCGAGTTTCGCCGAGATAATCGGGAACCAATTACGTGAAAGGCTCGTAAAATCCGTATGCCCCGGAGGGATCATAAATCCACGCGGTATCAATTCCCCGCAGAGAGACCAGCAGCTCTCGCGCAACGAACCCAACAACCCGATAGCTGCAGACCCGTCAAACTCGAAACACATACACACACACCCAGCAATGGATCCATCAGACATTTTCCTCCGCTTTCTATCTCGCTTTCTCTCGCGACTCTTTTTTCTCATCTTCCACATCTCTTTCACCTCTTCTCCTCCCACTTTTTTCACGCTCTCCGCTACTCGCTCGCGCGTAACAGCTCACACTCTCAAACACAAACAAACACACACACACAGAGAAGAGAGAATACGGATAAGAGTCTTGGATCATCGGCTCTTCGCAGGTCACGGATCATTACTACTGCAGCAACAGGAGGGGGGCGATCGAGGGCGAGAGCGCCCGCCGCTCGGAATACAAAGGGCCATCAATGCCCATCGACTGTGCGATGCGAGACGAGAGAAGAGAAAGGGGCTAGCCCGCAATATACGCTATCGACGATGGGACGAAGCGAAGGCATCGGAGGATCACGGCTTTATACAAAACAAGCTCGAGCCGAGAGCTTTGTGTCCAGGCTTGAATCCCGGGGGTAGATGAAGGCCGAGGCAAAAACTGTTTGGCTGCATTGTTCTCGTTGGAAAATTTTTACTCCCGGGCAATGTTGCAGCGGATCGGGACAGCTGCGCTCGAGAATGCCGTCGCACACGTTGATTACTGCTCAGTGTCTGTCGCAGCTGTGGCCGTTCCTGCGATGATCGGGAAAATCCCGTGTGGGACATCGATTTTGTCCGATCGCCATTAATTGTCATTAGCACGAGACTCGCGGGGATGTGGGTCTAAAATGAGTTGGGTTCCATTTATCGGGAGACTGGAGTTATTCTCGCTGATTGGAACCCATATTAGATACTGAATCCATCAAATACATCGATTTTGGATCGAACGATCAATGAATTAAGGAATGATCTTGGATAGAATTAGGTACAGTTCTTAGGAATTATGATTTTCAGTTATTAATTCGACAACTGGGAGAACTTTACGATACCGCACAGAATTTGCACGGGGTAGATGGCTCAAAGTTATGCATATAATCTCAAGGAATGTATTCCCAACATTCTCATCCATCCTTTTTCATAGGTTGATACAATGTTTATCGTAAAGATATAAAGTGTTGAAAGACAAATGAATGTTGAAAGTTATCGAGTGTTCGACTTGCATATAGGTATTCATGAACGTGGGGAAGTGGTTCGAATTTCGCACATTTCTTTGGAAGCGGCATCATTGTGCTACTAAAGATTTTCTCGAGTAGGGGAGTTTCAGAATTTTTCTCACTCTTCGTGCTATTCTTAGAATCATCGATAGATGCTGCTGTGGGTATAATCTGATACGTTATACATAGCATATATTCATGCTTCCTATCCTCAAGCAAAAAGTTCGGCTATACCGCAATGATATATTTGATACTCACTGAAAAGAACGGAATGAAAACTGGTTCAGAGCAAGATTTACGATGCGAATTCATTCTACTCACGTCCCGGTCACAGCATCAATAAATCGATTTCATAAGACCTATATACATCGGATGTTTCAATTGATCTCTCGTACTTTGATCCCACATTCCACAACAAAATCGTATAGAGTATAACGGAACACACTCCATACTTCTCGTTCCTCCACCTGGGAGAATTATTTCTTGGAATTGTTTAGCGACCGAGTGTGGACACTCTTATATCGTAAGATTCATGAAACTCATAATGAAATCACAAGACCTACTTGGAATTGAGAAGTTTTAAGCAGCTGGTGAGCAATCCGATTGTAACAAGAATGTTGACACCCCGGAGAAATACGAGGTATAACCGACAATCACTAAATCATGATAAATGTTCCCTCAGTTGTGACCAATAGAAACTTTTCATGGTCCGTTGTTCGAGTCTTACGTGACTGATGAGATTGGAGGTTGAATACGGCGATAAGAGGAAATGGATGATGAACACTGAGTCTTGATGAACCGAATTGAGTTGGTAAGAATTTTGAGGCTCATGTCCAGTTGGACTAAATGAGGAGATAACAATTTTGAAATCATCACGTTTTGGAGACAAAACCTCTAACAATTTAATCAGGATGCGAATCAAAAACATCCAAATCACCGAGTATCTACGAGTTAAGACGACCTCCAAGCTCTAGTCTCATCCACCAATATCCAAGGATTTTCCCAATCACCCTCCTACAAAATAAAATTCCTCCATCCGGCAGCCCACAGAAGCCCACCAAGCCAAGATTGCACTCATAAATTCACAGAGTCCAATCAGCAAACCATCAATGAATCCCCCGTCCCGTATCTCTCCAATTCCACAGAACCATAAAGAGAGGCTTCGACCCTCTTCACCACCCAAAACTCCCCCGAACCAATAGGGCAAAGAAAATTCGGCTCACCTGATTGATGCAGCAGCAGAGTTATCAGCGGCCAGACGGCGCTCGGCCAAACCCTCAGCTTAACCTTCTCCTCCATCTCGACTTTCTCCTGGCCAACCACCGATCGACTTCCAGCCTCGGTAATCCGTCAGGCCGCGAAGTTCATTGGCACCCACTTCAGCAAGTTTAAGCGGCCACCAGCGGCATTAAAGTCGCGCGAGATCGACTGGCCCCAGTAGACTCGTCCACTCTAACGACGACACGTGAAAAAGAGAGAAAAAGACACACACGCGAGTGAAAAAAATACACACGCGCACAGGTATACACACTTCTACCAGTCACTGGCCATGTCTGACCATACGATGACTCCTACTACTTGTTTCGAGTTCGAGCGGCATAAATCAGGTGGAATGTTTCTCGGAGCTCTCGTTAACCACCGCCAGTCACGAGGAGCAGTTTCGTAGCCGGGGCTATCCCGACGTCGGAGAGCGGCCTCTGCATCGTTGAGTAAAAAGTTGGGGGTGTTTTATTCGCCTCTATCGTGGCTGTCGGTCGAAACGAGAGTTGGCCGCGGGTAGTTTGGATGGCCGGCTCTGGTATTTCTGCTTCGATCTTCGCGCCATTCCGATGGCTGCCGAGAGGGGCCTGAGCGCCACTTTAAACTTTTGCCCCGGGGCAACTTTTGGAGCTCCGATGGAGATGCCAGTAGTCTCCGAGTGGACTCTGTAACAGAAAGCGTTCCCGTGCGGCATTACTTCTGATCAAAGTTGAGGAGAGTGTGTGTGTGTGTCGGGCAACAGGCTCGAGAGAGGGTGGACAGTTTATAGTGCCGACGGCTGATGCACGTGCCCCGAAAGGTGGTGTCTTGAGAGGGTCGTGCAGTGCATTAAGAATTGATCGAGGGAGATTTGCGAGAGGGCGGAGAGGCATGGGAGCGGGGAGATGAGGAGTTACTTTTCTTGGGCTGCTCTTCGAGGCTTGTAAGTTTTATTTCTTGTCGTTAGGGGCGAGGAATTTATATGCACATTGAATTGTGATACTGTCGATGATTTTGTTCGTACACTTTAGAGGAGATGTGAGGACAATGAAATTTGCATTTGACATGACAGGATGAAATAGTCTTCCTTCAATCCTTGCAATCTTCCTGTAGGGGCAAGACATGGAAAGGTTCAGTCGTGTCTATCCCGTTGAATATAAGGGAAACCAATTTGGGTTTGGGAAGTATACAAACTGAAGAACTCATATACCATCCTGATGATTCATCATACTTCTTTGTTGACAGAAGAGGAGTCAGCCCCCTTCCCCAACTGAAGGGATCGGTACTCATTGGATGACCCCCGAGTGTGAAAAGTTCTCATGAAATTCATGGAGCATCTTGAGTTCCACATTTTACGATTTTTTCTCGTATCAAAAATTGGCTAAAATCATGCAGATGTCAGATACAATTTTCATAATTAAGAATGGAAGTGCAAATTTTCCTCCTTATCACGAAGCCGCGATGCCCTACCGCCGCCTCTCCTGACCAAAAATCCGTTCTGGAAGTATCTCGACGTCTACTCAACCAATTCGCACGAAATTTTATGTGTATCTACAGAATGCGGATAAGAGCGGTGCCACGGAGCCAAATCGGAAATAAACGATGATATTTCGACCTGATGAGTGGATTTCGGTACCGGGCTTCTGGAAGATTGATCCACGTGAGCAGACGACGTCAGGAGTATGTTTTGTAGGTTGCATTTTTCGCAATTATTGTAACATCTCGCTCCGTGGCACCGTTCTTATCAACATTCTGTACATGCACATCTAATTTCATGTGATCCAATCCATTCCTAGTTGAGATATTCCTGGAATGGATTTTGGGTTAGGAGAGGCGGGGGGAGGGTATGGCGGCCTCGATTTGATGAATTTGGAATCGCTGCCATCGTCTACATTCAAACAGGAGTCAATTGCTGATGCGTGAGTATCGATGGAATTTCTCTTCACTCCTTGTTAGGATTATAGCTATCTCAATCTACTCTTATCCTCCTTGATTGTGCCCAAATTCAACCCATAGAAGACTGACAGAAGAACGTGGATGAATCCAAAAGCTACCCGAGGGTCGAATTGCTCATTCGTGTATCGAATTCCTGTTTTCCTAAATCATTAAATACTTCGAATCGAATGTTTTGTTTCATAAAGAGAACTAGGAACTATCAGTGAACTAGAGAGATTGAGAAATATATATATGAGCATTATCGCGGAAACCTGCAGATTTGGTCAGTTCCGTAGATTCGCATTATTTGCTCTTACGACCATGGGAATTGACGCAGCAACTTTTTCGGGTAAATTTCATCTTATGCATAACGATACTCTTCTGAAAAAAATTGCTAGGAAACATGTTGGAAATCGTTTGGTGGGAGAACAGGATGTCCACGGAGCTGACACAAAAACCCCATTACATGCATTGGAGCACGTGTCTGGGACCCTCATACACGCTTTTTGGATATGGCAGTGGTTATTCGCAGTGCTCTTGTCCGTCCGTGTATGGTCCGTTTTGCTCTCATGCAAAAGTAGAAAGAAATTTTTGAAGGAGACATTTTCGGAATTGTCCGTTTCAGTCCGTAGGTTACACGGGCTCGAAACGGGAGCACTGCGGATAACCACTCCCTTTTGGATATCAAACCTATGGGAATTGGTTGGTATAACTTGGTACTCCAACGAAATAATATTCCCGTCGCGATTATTCTCATTATATCAAAATGAGAGGCAAAAAATGAGACAAGACACAAATCAAAACTGCCCACTGAACTGACATTTGGGCCCTTATTCATTCTATATAAAAAAGATGGCTCTATGGATCGGTCTAAAAATTGATTCCCATTTGTATTCCAATAGAATACGCGAGAAAAAGTTTGTATGGAGTGGTTTTGAGCTTTTCTGTCAAAACGCGAGGTCATTACATGAGATCTGCAAGTTTCCGCGATTATGCCCATATATATTCATCCTCTCGTCGCTATGTTCTCGTACGGATGCCCAGACTAGTAGTTTTTGACACCAAGACGGGAGAGTTGGTTTCTAGAGTCCGAGTCATTTTCCGTCCCGAGTCGCAGCGGAGGGTCGAAATTCTTGAGGGAATGCGGAACTGTCCCGTCCGAGTGACGGGTGCTATCTTTTGATCGTCTGATCCGGGGAAAAGAGTCGAGCAAGTTTGCGGAACGACATTTTCTTGTTACAAGCTACCCGGCATTCTCTCCTACCTCTAATCTGAAAACTTCACAGATCGACAGAACTGTGTGCTGACAGAGCCCTATCTGTCTCTCTGAAACGTCGACAAATGGGACGAAACGGATGAAGGGAATACAAAAGATACTGAAGAGAATCAGAGTCACTATGCTGGATCTCAAATTGAATGCTCGACATTTCTGCCTGTTCACAAGGAAGAAGACTACCCATGAGCGATTAGTCCTCAAGTGAAAAAAAGTGAATAGAGAAAACGAGAGCCCAGGGTAAAATCTTTCGGTTCTCGTTCTTTTCAGTGAAATCGTGCACTCTCCAAGTGCATGAACATATTGGAAAGCTGGACACAAAACGCAAACTGTATACACGGGATACCTGTATCGGCCAGCTCGGATTCCGCGATCCTCGACAAATCCATTAGTAGAAGCGATGCACTGCAACGGCCCGAGTCGAGATTCGTGCTCGACAGGATAACTCGCCCGGTTTATCGGCTCGATCCTCTTTGCTACGCTCGGACAACGCCAGACGGCCTCTCGATGTATTCGCGATTGAAACGATAATACAGAAACGTTCAAGAGGCCCCGGGTCAGAGAAGATTCGAGCTTTTGCAGAGAGAAGAATGGGCAGAACTATGCGAATGAAATTGAAGCTTCCAGGTCGAGAAAATCGAATGAATATCCAATTGGGAGCGAATACCGGAGGCATGAGTGGATTGTTGATTGCAAATTGAATTGGTCTGGATGTGAAGAGCGAAATGAAATGGTCATCCGGGTCAAGTTTGTTCGCCCTTTGTGTGCAGTTGCGCCTCGTTGAACGTGCCTCTGGTATACGCGGTTTATCAGGACTGTTATCTTTTGCATCGAAGATGTACATATGCAGTTTGATACATTGCTTCTCGGCTATTGGTAAGGGGATAATTCGAGTGAGAAACTTTGGGGATGAAAGTATCTCATTTACTTCGAATCAGGTTGGAAATGGATATACGTTGATTCTGCATTATTTTACATTCACTCGAAAATGCCAACATGAGAATCTCCGTGAAAAATCTAAGAATACCACGTGGAACCATATCGACGGGAAATTGCGTGTAGGATTGTCTAGAAAATAACATTCACGTAGACTTTTAAGATCTCTAGATATCAATATACTCTCATGTCAGAGTCATGAGGATTCTCGAAGAATTCAAGTGATTCTCGTTGAATGATTGTATGAAAGGAAGCTCGTCAGCTTTCACACTCAAGGGAGACGGAATCGATTTGAACATGCGTTGTGCGAGACAAGTAGCAAAATCTCAACAAATTTGACGAGAATGGGTACTAGTAGTTGTTCTCGTTGAGTTTCGATAGAACGAACAGAGTTTCGAGTGAAAAAGAGTCCGAAACGTGACTACCGATGACCACGGTCCACTAATGGCACATACTCTTGGTGACCACGTACTACCAGACTTGATATTTTTTGCGCTACTGCATCTACTGTGATAGTGAACCCTGGCCACCGGTGGCCACATACCTCCTCCCACGGAAGTCAGTATTGCAGTGTCATGCTATTGAAGACTGAGAAAGTACCTTGGAATGGAATCTAAGATTTAGGAATGCAGACAACTTTTTTCATAGATTTTTTCTTTTGCAGTGAGGAGGTGTACTATTACTCAATTATTTACGTCTTAAATGTATGGCGTAAAGTTAATGCTGTTCTCACCGACTTATACCTCAACTAAGAACGTATGCGTTGTTATTGGGAGATTCCATACGTGTTGAATTCCAAGGGTGGAAAAGTGCCACAAATTCCGCCACTTTGGCGCTGATAGTATCAAACGAGTGTTCAATTAGCGTGTTAGGAAATGGCTCGTCTGTTTCACTGCAAGAGGCGTATCGATCGATGTCATCTCCCAATATCAAATCCACAAATTTTTCGACGGAAATGCACAAAATGATACCGTATACATTTCCACGAACTGACTATAGGCAAGCTCAAACCTTGCGGGTCATGGATTTTTATGAAACTTTGGGATTTTGCTTCTGGTACCGAATCGTCTGACACATATCTCGGTTTTTTTCTAGAATGCTGCCTCCTTTTTGAGCTACAGCACGCCAAAACAACTATTTTACACTGTTCTTTATGGAAAACTACTCATACGTCTCCACAGCTTCCTCATAGGTTCTCATCACATTTTTTCTGGGTTGATTGGGATGATGGACCGTATGGACTGTTTCTATTAGTCTATCTTCAGAGAATTACCCACGGTGTGGATAAGTATACTTTACTCGGTAGAGTATGATAGGTGCTTGTGAGAAAAGTGTGAATACGTATGACTGATTTCTTATCAAAATTAATGAGGAGTAGCTAAGAATCAGCATTTTTTTCCATGTCGAAACTCAAAAAGGAGGCCGCATTCTGAAAAACGCCGAGACGCGTATGGGATGATTTTGTTCTAAGAACCAACTATTGAAGTTTCACAGAAACTCATGCCCGACAAAACATCTGCTTCCTTTGTGAGTCACCAGAAGGATGCGCCAATTCCTCTACACTCAAAATCTCGCCTCGCTTAAATTCCCCATCGCGAAACTGTGTCACCCTCCCCTAGGCCCACTCGTTAAAAAAGGTCTCCCGCTCGACTCTCAATTATCGACTTTTGCTCTATAAAAATCGACCGTTGACCAGTCAGGCAAACTTGACCTGCTCCCGTTAATCGCAATAGCGTCCCATATCGATTTGTCGCGAGTAGAGGGAGAGAGCTCAACAAACTCGAACGCGCCAATTAAGCTGCAGCTCCAGCCAGTATCGCAACGGCAGCCTCCGCCTTCTGCTCTCGCAGCGGATTCAATCAGCGACAGCAACACGCTCGATAAACAGCAGATGCAACTCTCTCTCGCTGCCTCCACCCCGAGCAAATAGCATCGCACACGTGTAGCATCGCCCAAGAGCTCTAGCGCAGTTGAAACAAGCCGGAAATAAGGAGCGCGTCGTCCAACGCTTCCCGAACATCGATTCTCACGGGTATACACATATACCGGAGCCATCCCCTGTCTCCAATATATAGCTCCTTCTGTCTGTACATACACACGGTGTAGGGATGGTATTGGTGCTGTGTAATTGGGTCTGGAAAATCGCGTGGCCATTTCCTTCGCCAATTTTCGGATGCCCGAGCAGCACGTGCACCTCCCTTATTCTACCCCACACGTGTAGAGATCGCAGAGGAGAAGGACTGCGCTCATCCTACACCCGCTGGATTAAAGTGCCGAAGGTGGGTGGAGGGGTAGCCCTTCGGTGACTCGATTGCGTTCGAAAAGTTGGCACGAGTGGAGGTCCTTCCTCTGGTTCTATACC
>JAPYYZ010013020.1:0-11993 GCA_030522705.1 Eretmocerus eremicus | reverse complement strand
GAGCTAAAAGTCGCGCTGGTGGTATCGAGCATTAATCGTCTTCACGAACAGATAGAGAACAGGAACCCGCCGCGCACTCGCGCAGTTCCGACAGACAGTCGCCAGGGGCCTATTGAGGCGATGCAATCGCCGAAAGGCGGCGACGAAGACGTCGCCACAAGTGTAACCGGAACGCAAATTACTTGATCAAACATCAGAAAATGTTGCATCGATCCCTTAGTTGCAATTCGTATCCAGTATGTTCCATCGAACAGCTTTCTGTGAATCTTGCATCAAAGATCCTTGGAGCAAAATTACGGCAAATCCTTTCTCATGATCCCCCGATGAACTTATCCTCCTACTCCAAATTTTGATACGAATTACTGCCACCGTCTCTTAATTCTTCATCGCTCATTTGCATAACTTTTGTTGCAGGTGAGTCTTACGGATAATTACTCCACCAATTATTCATCACGGCGTGAGTATGTAGGATAATTCCTTCCTCATACAACACCATATTATGTATCATCAAAGGCTCGAAAGAGAGAGGGTAAAAACACCCTTTAGTGAATTTACATTTGCCCTTGTGCTCCCATCGACAATTAGAGGTGGGTGAAATCGTGCGGAATGCGCATTGAAATGCAGCGCAGAATCGGATTGTTTTGTTTCGAATAAGCTTCATTAGCCGGATGAGTAATCATCTCCCGGGAGACGCTAGCCGATGTTTACCGAGCAAACTTTGCCATTCGAGTTTATAGAGGCGCTGACGCGACGGCACGTAGAAACTGCACGCAACCAGCTCTCGCGGTTTATGGATTAATTCTTGGGTGGATTTGACGTCAGTGCACGAGAGAAGCTCTCGGTCACCTGCGGTCCGAAGGCTGTAATTCGCGATGACGTTGCCGCTGAAGTATGTACATATGAAACTACGAGTGCATCGCGCGCTTCCAAAGTTGGTCCGCTGAAATTTCGGTATAATTCATTTGCATCGCCACGACGAGTTTTCGCATCCATCCCTACATACCATCCGCTCAACTATGAGCAACTTTTGAAACATACTTACACCCGTAAAAGTGCACCCGCAACGAGTTTAAATAAGCGAGTAACGAAGAATACCCGTAAAATTGGATCGCTGATTGATCCCGCAAAAGACCAAAGTTGGCAAAGTTGATGTACCGAGTGGTAGAGCTGCGCGAAGTGTATCGCGCGGTATCATTCGTTATCTGCTTTAGTACGGAGCAAAGTTGAAACGACGCGCCGTGGCTGGCCGGCCGCAAACTCCTCTCGAATTTTTTGATCCTCGTATATACAGCATCACTTTTAAGTTCACCTCGCGTGCGTTATCTATAGATTCGGCCTCTAACGCATCGCGGGGCAAACTTCTTGGCCAGCGGCAAACTTTTCCAACGCTCTTCAGAAGCCAAGAGCTCGAATATCCACGGAAAAGCTCGAGTGCGGCAGCGGCAGCTTTGCCTCGTTAACACATGTAAATTTTGCACTCATCAGAGGTCGCACGAGCTCTCGATGAGGGCGAAAATACAGTCACAAGAAGCGAGAGGTGTATATGGCTCGACGACGAAATTCGGGAGCGCGATATGAGTCGCGGCGAGGCGAGTCTAATGCAAATCAAGCCGCCGAGGCGGAGTTCGCTTTCTTATCGCCTCGTTCTCTCTCTTTCTCTTTGGGCGAGTGAACGGCTGCAAAGTCTCTCAGAGTTCGGCAGAGCGGTCGAACAAATCCCACCGCAGACAGACGCGGCTTCCTTTCACGCGCCAGAGAGCCACCTTTTGGAGAGACGTTATACACAGCTTCTTTAGTATATACACTTGAATTTTGTTCGTAGAGAATTTTCGTTGTTGGGAGAGCTGCGGTGTATCGTTTGGGGGGAGATCCTCATTTACGATGATGAAATTTGAATAGTGCGCGCTGTCGGGGTTATACGCACGACGCGGAGATCCAATTTCGGGATTAGCCGCGCTGTCCGGTGTTATGCTCATTGCGTATTCCAAGGCGAATGTACAGGCTCATTGAGACCGATCGATTTCAAGCCAGCTATAATCGAGGAGATATGGATACGGCCTGGCTATGGTCGTTTCGTTCACGCTGTGTGATGCTCACCTGAATATTCCCTTATATAAATCTTCATGGTCTCGGTCTGATGAGTGCACGGTGAAATTTCCCTCATAGAATTTTAGGATTCCATAGGTTTGGTTTTTCCCTACAATATTCTTCGTAAAAAAAAGTCCAAGAGTTTCCTCGTGACTTTCATAGATGGATTTCACGAGATATTCTTGGATTTTTTTTACGCGAATTTCTAAGCCATAATCTATGGGAAATTTTTGAGAAATTCATCGGGACTTTACAGCGATAACCACGTGGAATTTTATCGTAGATTTTTACCGTGGGCTTTTCAGACTGACATATCCGCGCAGTCAATAAAAAGACTCGGCGCAACACGCTATACGAAGTGAAAATATTTTTATAGAGGTGCAAATCGATTTCGCGCGAATAAGTGAACATCGCGTTGATTGCACTCGCGCAACAATGCCATTAATTCTTTCATTTCATCAGCCGCATTGCTTTCCGTGATACATAAATGATCGATGTTCTCGTCTACCTTCCTCGTCGCCATTACGCCGAGATTTGAGTTTATTCAATTGCAAGACCGAAATGGAATGGGAAAAGTGATGAAAGTAGCAAAGCCCTTTAATACTTCATCATCATTATTTAATGAGTTTGGAATTCTTTGTCGCGGCGAAGAAAAAATGGAAAGATCTGTATAGATAAAGCGAGGCTTGCTCGAGTGCATCGCAGTTTGAAGAGCGCATCTAAACTCTGCGATTGCATAACAGGCCTGAGGTGAGAGCGAAATAAAAGCTATGGATGAGAGCGAGTCGGGAATAAGTTGCTTGAATAAATTTGGCGGGAGCTTCGTGCTTCAGTATTCTCGCTTTCGCTCAAACGCGCGCCGCGAGGCTCGCCTTTTCCCCGTCCGCGTGCGAAACTAAAAAGGTGTATCCAAGAGTAGAGTGAGAGAGAGAGACAGGAGAAATAGTTGAGTGCTCCGAGTAAAAAGCCTTTAATCAGAAAGGGCTCGAGGATAATTGCGTTTGCGCGTCGCAAAGCAGTACAGCCAATACGCATTAATTGATTCATTCTGAGCCTTGGAGCGAGGCTGTAATCTTGTCTCCGTATGAGCTGAAGCAAAAGAGCTCTGAAGCTACGGTCTATGAGCTCATTAACATCTGAATTGATTCATCGGTGCTCCACTTGGAAAGTGGAGATTCGCTGTCTCTTTAATCGAGGACCGTGCAAAGTTCCAACAAGGAAATAACCGTAGGCCTGATGATCAAAAATTTGACCATCTATCTCATTTGACTCAATTTTGATTAATGAGGCAAAATTTAATCTAGAAATTCAAGTCATTCAGATAGACCAAGAATTATTGTGGCTTGATTATATTTCCTTTTGTAGTTGATATGATATTGTGGAGTGTTGAGATTTTTTCGCAATGATTTAGAAAGTGTTTGGGCTACGTGAAAAGGGTAAGAATGCCAAGCTTGTGAAATTCAAAGAACATTGACTACTTTCTCTACATCATTGACAAAAATTGTGGAAATTTCCTGGCAAAATCGCATCGAAAGTGTTCAAATTGCAGAGGAAATTGCAGCTCCTCACTCCTATAACGTTCGCAGTTCTCGTCAAAATCCTGCGTGGCCTCATTTTAGAATGGTAGCTCGCTATTCAGCGTTCCAGTAGAAAACGTGATTGCAGCGAGATTCTGGCCTCTCTGTCCATATACTTGCAGAGTCTCTGGATTTTAATGATTCGCAGTTCGCTTCTTACCTTCAAAAGCAAGATTTTCTCAGTGCTCTTGAGCAAATGAGATTCATTGTGTCTTTTAAAGACCGTTCTGCCCCGTGAGCTTTCCATCTGAAATTTCTTTCTCCCATTCTCTCGTGGAAGGCCCTAAGAATCCAAGAATTTATGTGGTAATGGCATCGATATTTGATTCGTCTGCTCTTTTTATTCATGGCTGAACAAAAATCTTCCACAAAGACGATTTAATTTTGTCTATGGTGAAATGGTCTGTAATAATTCCTCTGTAACGCGTTGAGAAATCCCCAAGAATATTATACGTGGGCTTCTTTGAACTCAATAAATGTGTATTCTGAAATTTTACTGCAATTAAAAGTGAACTGCAGTCGGTAGTTCCCAAACTAATGAACGACGAATGAGTTGAAAACGCAAAGGGGCAAATTTTGACGCAGCTGTGAATAGTTTTCGGGATTTGAACTAACTTTCTCGCCAAACTTCCAGGATTATGTACTCTGAAACGTGTGTATAGAAACGTAGCTTAGAATATGAACCAATTTTGATAAATTTCACCGATCCCGGTAGCGGATTTCCATGTTACTCCTACTCGAGAGATCATCCTCGAGTGCTTCAATTTTGGGGAGGATTAAATCGACTTGCACGACGAATCCTATCTTTCCATTATTCGATCCATAAAAGCCAAAGTAAATCCTGCACAGCAGAGATCCCTCTCAGTGTTTTTATAAAATCCGTTTGAATTGAATCCTAAAGAGAACGTTTTATTCCGAGTCGGCTACGACGGAATACTTCTTCAGCTCTTTTAGTTCTCGAAAACATTTGTGCTCGCCAGCCAGCTTCTCCCCTTATCCGTTTTTCGCGTGCGTTCATCCTTGTTCCTCCACCTATTGTTTTCCCGATGCACTCACCTGCAACATCGAAGATAGACTGTGTGTGAACGCATACATTCCTCCCGCTATTCTCAGCTCTTATCTTTTTCTCTCTAAAGCTTTCCTTTGCTCCTTTTCTCTGTCCAGTTTCCTTTCTAAATTCTCATGATTATACCCTGCTTGGTTGCTTGAATCGTCTTGGGAATTTGTTGTGTTTTTCTTCAGAGCGTCGTTATATCTCCTCGAATTTTCTTTCCTTCTTTCTACTGTTGACCAAAAAGTCACTAGTTCTATTGAAATTATTCAATGAGAGTGTTCCTCTTGATAAAGTAGTACCTTCAAAGGTTGACAACCTTCGCTAGAATTAATGGAGTATGAGATGAAAATACTTCTTTCTCTTTTAGAACGTCAGAGATTTTTATACTCGCAATGCACTCTCGTGATCTAAAGAAAACGAGTCATAATATTTTTATCACTTCTATAACTGTACGATTTAATCTCTTTTTCAAGAGGTCTATTCCCTCCATGTGCTACTCAATGGCTCACAATATCCAAGAACTTTCAAACTTAAACGTCGCCCATGCTATGATTCCTTTTCGTTCGTGATACAAAATAGAAAAGAGCCCTCCGTAATTCATAGCACGTCCAAAATAACCCTATTGTAAAAACCATGAGACTATTCAGAAATCACCCAAATTGTTATAAACACCAAAAAAAAATCATAAAGTCATCTCTTGAAAGGTAAGAGTTGATTGTTTGTCTAACCCAAATTGTCTCCTCTTGGTAAAAAGTATACGTCGCTCCGCAATTTGTCTCTCAGCTCTATCAAATTTCACCAGCCGAACGAATTCCTGCTAGATAGCCAATATATCTACAGCGTGAACTGTCTGTTCCATCTTCCACCTTCCGATATCAAAACTGCTATCGAATTTGTGCTTTATTGAATCTGTTACTGAATTCAAGTGCTCTTGAATTTCTTTCATCCAATTTGCACTCCATCCGAACCACGTGATGAAATTCTGCACGAGACCAATTCGATTGGTTCCCATATGGTACAACCTGGACTCCCTGGAAACTTTGCAAAAATGTAATCTAACGATTCTTTCCAATTATCTGTGCTTCGTGGATCTGAAGATGAAAAATCGAACCCGGAATCGCTTAAATTACTTTTTTTTTGAATTCTACATTATTGCGACGTTCGACCAATCGGTGCATGTACAAAGATACCTTCCACAAGAATCCGCATCATCTTCCGCTGTTGAGTCCAGTTGTAGACAATGGAATGAAATGCTATCCGCTTGAGACTCGCTCAGTAAGATCATTCTTCCATACGTTTCTCAGACCAATTAAAGTACTAAACATCCTCCGGCGCATCTCTGTTTTTCAACAGAGCTCTAAGCCCCACAGATCGAGTCGAAGAAATACATCCCAATCTGTGTTACAGTCAGCATGCACGCTTAGTTTCAAAAAGATTTCGGTTTCTCAGATTTCGAGGTACAAGTTCGAGCTCGAATAATACTTTTTTCTAATGTTCCTATATCATAATAATTATCTGATGATATAATGAGATTCGGGGAACTGCGTGTCATTCAATTCATGTACTCTTTACATATCTCATTCCCTCGTCGATTCGTTATTCTTTGCAAAAATTATCCGAAAGCCCAAACGTCCCATGCAAAGTCACCGCTAGGAATCTCGTAATCAGTAGTACAAGTCAAGCTCGCGTCAGACGAGAAGCTCCAGGCTCCAGCTAAAATCTTACGAGTTGTGCTGGCACCTACTCCAAATTTCCTACTGTGTTGGAACCTACAACTCTCTCGATCGTAATGGCTCGCCAAATAAAACCAGTCTGTCCTCGTCTAGATAAATTACCAAGCCCCCTTCGTTATAAAAAGTAACATCCAGCGGTGCATCAAAATCACCCATTCATCGTCACCCCCAGACACAGATTCAACCCAACTTTGGCTTCTTTTTATCCTCGACTTCTTGTCGTGGCGCCAGGTCGAAAGTCGGTTACGTATTTCGAGAGGTAGAACTCGGAGCGCTAATTACTCGACTCGTAGGAGGGTAGATTCGCGGTCTGAAGCAACTTGTGCGGGCATAGAGAGAAAGAGAGAGAGAGAGAGGGGAGTAGAGAGCAACGTCGGAGCAGAGTAAGCGCAGAGAAAACTCAAGCGTCAACCCCTACCTAAGCAAACATGCCTCGGGAGTCAATTTTACGCTCAGGCTTCTCCAACAATTGAATTGGCCGAACGGGCGGTTCTCTCGCTGTACTCTATATACAGCGTAGTGCCAGTGGCATGGCAGCATAGCCCACCAATTCCTGAGAGTCGATTGAGAGCTTCTCTCTCTCTCCGCATCTTACGTACGCGCGAGCTGTTGCCTTTTTTAGAGAGACCCCGCCTCCGTCTATCTCGCGAGCGCTAAGTACAGCGTACCTCTGTGTGTGTATGAGTGTAAGTATATAACCGTACAAAAGTACGTGCAGTGGGAGGAGAGGAGAGCCTTGCAACCGCCCGCCGGATTTATTTGGCATCTCCGGCCTGGCGCGCTTCTTCCCATTCAGAGGCCGAACCGCGAACGTGCCGCGAATTTTCCGAGCCGCGGAGAAAGTTCGACTCATGCTCGAGCCATTGGCTCCCCCCGCCTCTATGCTACTCGGCATCGACGATCACGCGTCATCTCTGATCTCGTCTGTATGATTGCATAACGCGTTCGCTGCGACGACGGCTTCTTTTCGTGATTTCGAGAGGGACTGCGTGGGGTAGCCGGATTTTCCTCGATCGAAACTCAATTTTGTGGGGTTTTGTTCTTTGAATCAGTGATCAAATTTGGCCGGGACTAAAGCAACGGTATATCGAATGGAATCTGTCTTTTCCCTGATCAATTTACCTGCGAGGCTATGGGGGTGTAACTCGAGAAAATTTCACGAAATGGAATCTCTGAAAAACAGTAGCTCATCTAAGAAATATGATCGCTTCAAATAGCTCTCCTCTATACACTTTCTTTGAATAGTCATTGAACATGCCGTAATACTCCCTCCTACTTTGAGCCAACAAAACAATTTGAAGAATAACTTACTGGCTAGAATAATTACTCAGTCATCCAAACTAACAGTCCACCTTTTTGTTTCCGCGAAAAACGCTCTGGCTTTTGCGAATAACTTAATTTTTTACACGCAGATTTACTTGACTCAGCTTTCTCAGTGATTATGTAATTGTCCTGAGCCGTTCACCGACAGTTTGATTGCTTTAGCTGCACATCCCGTCTCGAGCTGAGGAATATTGAACGGTAGTGAGGAGAGGAGGGTGAATAAATCGCTAAGACTCCCCATTTATAAACATAAACATAGTATCTTTCGAAAATCTAGGCGATGAAACATAAACTTGGGCGAGTGAGTAATTATCCTACTCTCTAAATTTCTTCGACTGACTTTGCGCAAAATTCACTGCAGTCGAATCGACTGACTTCTGCGAAAAGTCAGTAGAAGAAATTTAGAGAGTAGCCAGTGATTTTGTTTTCAAATTGCTTCTGTAAATCGAAGCTAACGTTTTCAGCATGTTCAATGATTGTTCTACAGAAACGTCGGGGTGAGTTACTTGAAATTACCATACGTTTGAGATGAACCATTCACCCCAAAACAAATGGATTTCCGGAAACAAAAATCTACGACCGATTTCTCGTCCCACTCAAAGCCCATGCTTTAGAGTAGAGGCAAAATGAGCTGATGAGCACAACTGATATCTGGCTGAATTTTTGTCCGCGAGAGAAAGATGGATTGATCGCTCGCGGAATATCCGTGTCGAAGCACGCGGCTCGAGAGTACATTCACGACGACGCCGTCGGCATATTCCTCGGTCTCGCACCGCGGCAGA
This sequence comes from Eretmocerus eremicus, assembly GCA_030522705.1. Taxonomy (NCBI): domain Eukaryota; kingdom Metazoa; phylum Arthropoda; class Insecta; order Hymenoptera; family Aphelinidae; genus Eretmocerus; species Eretmocerus eremicus. The sequence goes on along the minus strand of JAPYYZ010013020.1, from coordinate 3,436 downwards.
TTCGAGTCAGTGGCGGGATTTTGCGCCCGAGTCGCGATTTCGGGTCAACTTTTTTCGCCCCGACAGCAGCCGGCGCAGCGTGACGCGAATTTTTGCGCTCGGCGGCGGCGGCGGCGGTGGCGGTAGCGGGGAGCCGAGGGAACTTTCGAAAATTTAGACGGATCGCAGGCAGATTGAGGCCGCGCTCCTACCCGTCGTCGCCGTCGATGGATCAATCGGCTCGTATAGAGGAAACGCTTCGTCGACGAACTGTGAGAAACTTACTTTTTTATTTTATCCTGAAGTTGAGTACTTCGATGCTTTAGATACTAGATTTCGGTGATTTTGTTGTAATAAATGGCTCCGTGATCTGTCTTTATTTTCCCGAGTGTACAACGAGGTCATTCAATTTTATACCCATGCTCTCTCCCTCGTCTTGGAGGCATTCCTCGCAAAGTAATCCGAGCCCCGTGCTATCTCGAAACGTGTATCACGCTCCAGCCATGAAATTCTTTACAGCTTCTTGATGCACTTTTGTTGCTCAACTTATCAGCGGACCCTTTTAAGCATTTACTATCTCCAATCTGACGTCGCAAGGAACTCAGAAGTCACGGGGATTCCAAAATAAAATTCGAATGAACTTGAATTGATAGATTAGGATGGTTGAAACTTGAGCCATGATGGAAATGATTAATAGTTGCCGTTCAATAAGATTGTACTTTAGAACTGTTGTACTGGAAATGTGAATAATAGCACTCATCAATAAAGATCTCATCCTCTACTTATGACTGTCTCGAGTGCAGTTATCACTTGACCTCAAGGATGAAAATGATCAATCCATTGACTTGACAACATGATCGAGTAAATTTCGATCCTGATCGTAGATTTTTTTGGGAGAATCTGTGAAAAGGATTTGGAATACTTGGTCTTATTTTAGAAAAGTACACAAGATTGATATAGATATTGATAAAAATCATCACTTTTCTAACTCAAACTTTCATGATGTCACCGATACCTGACTCCCATTGATTTTGTTCCAGACTGATTATAATCGGCACCTCGAGCAATTAGTCAAGAAAACAGAGAATTTGCTGATCCAGTGTTTAAAGACGAAAGTGAGCAAAGAAAACATCTTTGAAATAGAGAAGTACCAGAGCTTGATTGAACGAGTTCGAGAGCTATCTTACGGTACGCAGTTTTCTTCTTCTCTTCTCCAACGATTCATCCCTTCATCTTCCATCCGGACGTTATCGTACCAACTTCGAGCCGCAGAATTCATCAGTGATAAGTTTTTTCATTACTTCTAGATGACTGCGAGAGCGTCACAATGGCGATTGCTGCTGAACTTTTCCTGGATAAAATAGACGGCCTAACGAATCTATTGAAGAATATGAAGAACTTTGACAGCTCAATTATCGAAAAGTTGGAAGAGATCGAAGCTGATTTGAAGAAACTTCGAGCCTTCGTCGAACAAGACAAATGTTTGAATGCAGGCGGTAAATTTGAATGGGTTGACAGCGTGCTTGTGAAGGTAATCTTCTATCTATGATTTTCGCGATAATTTGTTGCTAACTTTCATTTTTCATTGTCAATTTAAAAAATATGTCCGATTTCAGAATCTTATTTAATCCTAATTAATCAACAAATTCTCCTATCGCTTCAGTGTCTCCAAGAGGGAACTTGGCTGCTCATCGATCAGGTGAATCTCTGCAGTCCAGCGGTTCTGGACAGGCTAAATGGTCTTCTAGAGCCTAATGGAGTGCTGAGCATCGGCGAGCGCGGAGTTGATAGCGACGGCAACGTTGTCACCGTGAAGCCTCACAAAAACTTCCGCCTTTTCCTTACGATGGATCCCAAGTTTGGTGAAATTTCGAGGTAAGAAGTCTGTCGATCAACAATTTTCTCGATAATTAATTTATATCAGGGTAATTACTCCTGTAGAATCTATAATGAATCTGAATATCCAAGAAATTAGTGGTAGCTATTAAAATTCTGGAATCTTCACAATTTCTGACCGAAATCAGAGGATATTTGAATATTAGAAGACTCCAGCTTTTGACGCCCGGATTTCTGTAGAGGGTTTTTTTTTTATTAGAAAACGATCAAGATCCAGAATTCAGTTTATACTCATATTAAAAAGCAAACTCCAATTTTTTCATATTCTCCATTATTGCTACTGCCAATGTGCGCGGGTTGAAAATTATAGCTATGACAAAAAATATGCAATCAGTGACTCTAGGGAATTTATTTCCGATGTGGAATTCTATGATCCCAATCTAAGTGCAGGATATATGAAAAATACGACGGAAACTTCACAAAAAGCTCGCGAAAGAGAAAGTCAAAGGATATGAATAGAATTCTCGTTTTGGTGAGTTATCGTTCGGAAAAGCCCATCAAAATTCAGTTCCGTCCAACTAAAAAGAAAAGATTCTGCTGTTTTACGCATTTGGATGAGTGGCTAGTCAACAAACTTGATAGTATCAATTTTCTGAAGATGAAAAACCCTCTTAAGCATGAGTGGTACACGCGTGTACCATTTGATGTCGCGATCATGCGTAAACATCCGTGACATCTCATGTGATCTTGTTATGCATATTCCACCTCCATTTTTGTAGCGCCTATTCGCAGGCGCGATTAGTACCTTACAGATACGTAATTTACTCTCTCAGCATGAATCAGCTTGTAATTGGGCTGAACAATCAGTAATCGTCCCCGATGCGTGACTTTGCTGATTTAACCTGTGCTCACTCCGGCACTCTCAAATTGAAAATTTAGTCGTGAAAAGCCATCGGTATGGAATCATATATGAAACAAATCATATTTATTACGATTCAAGGTAGAATTAGCGCGAATGTAATCGTCTTGATTGCAGTATTCAATTTCGTTCCCTTACGAGCGGATCTCAATCAGCTCAGCATAACTACAATATCAGTCTGATTGTAATTGAACTCGGGTTTTTCGAGTCACTTGTGCCAGTTTTAATCCGTCATACGGAACAACAACGCATTATAGCTGATTCCGGTTCAGTGGTTGTATTGTCAATAATTCGTCGCAGTCTGAGCAACGCTCTTTGTTGAAAGCACATGAGATTTCTATTGAATTTTTAATTGTAGGGTGATGATATTTATTTGATGAGATCGGTAACAAGTGTCCGAAGATTTATATTACAATGCCATGAGGTCATATTCGGAGGCTGAAAATCAGCTTATGCTCACTAAAAATCTGCTAATGATATCGAAGCCATGTCGGAGCCGTGCAAGCGTCCGCCGCACGGAGCGCATCCCCAGATCCCTCAAATCCCTTAGCAATTTTGAAGACGTAGCGAGTAGACGACTCTTCTATATACTCGAATCTAGAGCCCTGGTAGAAAAAAGGTGTGCGGTATGGTCGTATTACGACCGTAGCGCTACTGTCTACTATCGTACTACTGCGCAGTACTACGACCGTATTACGCGCA
>JAPYYZ010013013.1:0-15559 GCA_030522705.1 Eretmocerus eremicus | reverse complement strand
ACGAGGCGTATCGCCGTTCGCGCGCGAGATTTGCGTTTACGGCCGGAGTCCGATATAATATAAATAGTTTGGACTGGTAATTTCATTTACCACGTCACACAACTGAGAATCGGTTCGCGATCCCAAGCACGCACCGAAAAGACGGGACGTCACATAATAACAATATTTGGCTAAGTCTTGACAACAATGTACATACAGTAGTGGAAATCCCTGAGAACTGCGTAATTTGGTCCGAAAATCTCTACTAGGGAGTTCTTGGTTTCGCTGAATACGAATATGGGCTTAGAATTTCAATTTTCTCGAATCCAAGATGGCGGATCCGAGAAGGCGAAGTGGAAATCCCTGGAAACTGCGTATTTTGGTTTAAAAATCTCGACTCGGAGGATTTTGGGGCCGCTGATTACGAATACAGGATCAGAATTTCAATTTCCTCAAATTTAAGATGGCGGATTCAAAATGGCGTACCGAAAATGTCCACGAGCTCCGTACTCTATTCGAACTATCTTCTCTGGGGAGAGCGGGGGGAGGGTGGGGTCGCTGATTACCAATATAGAATCAGAATTTCAATTCTCTCGAATCCAAGATGGCGGACCCGGAATGGTGGACTGCGAATTTCCACTAAGACCGTATTTCAGCTCAAATATCTCTTCTCGGGGGTTTTTGGGATCGCTGATCATGAATTTGGAGTCAGAATTCGAATATTATAGATCCAAGATGGCGAATTCAAGATGACAAGGTAAAAATTTCCGAATACCCCGTATTCCAAAAAAATTCACTCGAAGGTTTCCAGGGTTTCTGATCGTGAACATCAAGTTGAGGAATGAAGTTTTCCAAAGATCCAATTGTCAATATCATTATTCGCTCAACATTCTGCGGGATCAACTTCTGGATGAGGTAGCTTGCACGCTTTCACAAAGACATTGGTTCTATGGATCCGCCATCTTGGATCTTAGAAAATTGAAATTCTGAGTCCATATTCGTGGTCAGCGACCCCGTAAACCCCCGAGTAGAGATCTTCGATCCAAAATACGCAGTTTTCAGGGATTTCCAATCCGCCATCTTGGATTTGAGGAAATTGAAATTCTGATCCATTATTCGTAATTAGCGACCCCAAAAACCCCCGAGTAGAGATTTTTGAACCGAAATATACAGTTTTTAGCAATCTTCAGTACTTTATGGATATTGTTGTCAAGACTTAGCCAAATATCGTTATTAACAGCAATCATGAACAACAATCGATCAGAGCTGGAATATTTTCTTCTATTCTGAAGGTTTGGAGCATTGTTCCGCATCTTGAATCATCGGAAAATATTATACCTAACTCGAGATATTTACTAAATGCACCAAATTTTCGATTATCACCCATAGTGGGGCGATGCAAGTCTGAATTCGCGCGAGCCGGCCGTCGGGGATTAGGGGGTCCGCGAGGAGCGCACAGTGGGCCCAAATCGGGAATAAAAGGCGAAATTTACCTTCACTCGAGAAAAAAATCAAAGTGGCATTTGCCATAGGTCAAATTGAAGGCAATCACATGTAGTATCTCAATTTTTCTTCCTTGAGTCATTTCAACATGCGCGCCGGCAGAGAACCAAGAATGACGAAATTTCTCGCGAAATTGCTAAAAAGCTCTGATAACTCGTCCGGATCGCAAAATTTGTATATATATTTGCATGGCAAACTTCCAGGATTTTTTCCAAAAAATCTGATGGTGATCTTCAATTTGACCTTGAATCAAATTTTCAAGGTCATCCGTGGGTCATTTCCGTCCTTCGCGAAAAACCTACATTTTTGACCTCGGCATTTGGAATAACAAGGAATTTTACGTTGAAATACATTTTTTCGAGAATTTTTTACCGAGACCTCCAGGGGTCACGTGAAGGTCAGATGCAGCGGAGTTCACAAAATGAGTAAAACCCCCTCGTAACTCGACTGGATTGCAATATTTGCTTGTGCAATCGCATGATGAACTCCCAGGATTTTTCACGGAAAATCTAATGGTGACCTCCAATTTGACCTTGAGTCAAATTTTCGAGGTCATTCGAAGGTCATCCCCGTTTTTTGCCGGAAACCCCATATTCTTGACCTAGGCATTCGGAAGAACGAAGGATTTCACGTTGGTATTCATTTGGTATTCAAAAAAATGTATTCATTTTTTTGAGAATTTTTTACCGAGACCTCCAGAGGTCATGTGAAGGTCTAATGAAGCGGAGGTCGCGAAATGAGTAAAACCCCCTCGTAACTCTACTGAATCGCAATATTTATATATGTACATGCATAGCAAACTGTTAGGATTTTTACGGAGAATTTAATGGTGACCTCCAATTTGACCTCGAATCAAATTTCCAAGGTCATTTGAAGGTCATTATCGTTTCTCGTCATAAACCCATATTTTTGACCTCGGCATTCAAAAGAACGCAAAATTTTACATTGAAATACATTGTTTTGACATTTTCTCCTCAAGGACTTCCAAAGGTCGAGTAAATATCAGATAAAGAGGAGGTCGAAAAATGAGTAAAACCCCCTCGTAACTCGACTGGATCGCAATATTTGTATATGCAATATACAAATATTGCGAATCTCCTCAAATCTTGCATAAATAGCAAGATTTGAGGATTTTACGTGAGGAATCTTGTAGTGACCTCCGAATCGACCTTGAACCTAATTTTTACGGTCATTAGAGGATCGTCTTACGCTGGTGAAAGACATTCGCAGAATTCTCTCCTATCATATTCTCGATCCCTGGATGCATATCTAACTGACTAACTGATAGTGATGCATTATAATGCATCATCGGGTATTGAAATATAACACGTTTCATGGTGAAGTATCTTCATACATTACTTCATCACATGAAAACTAAATCTCCATAACGTATCACGATGCTTTCTCGTGTATTGTTATGCAACAAAGAATACTGACACGCATAATTTGATAAGTCTCCACGGGAATCCACAGAAATTGCAGGAAAATGAGTATTGATATATCCGATCTAATTCAGCATTGCGTATGATGTAGTGTTCGTTAAGTAAGAGTAGAGAATCGGTGTGTAAACCATGCTCCCTTCTTAACATGACCAAGAATTGTGTTATCACAATGATTACGACGATTCATTCGTATGACGTGATAACTCCCTAATCTACCCTCTGGCAAAGTTGATGGGGTTCACAGCTGTGATGTTACACTTAGATATGGAATGACATGGTGACTGTAATTTACAGCTGTAAGCCCTGTAGTCAGGTTAACAGTAACTTGACTACAGGGTTGTCGTAGTCTGATCATATTTACGATGAATATAGAAGATTGAATAACTGGTCTTGATGACAAACTGCAGCAATTCTTATACGGATCATTGAAGGTATTCTCACAAGCAAAATATGCTCAAATCAATCGGAAGTTCTTGCACGGCAGAAGACTTCATCGCTGTGTTTCTAAAATATGTAAGGATCAGTTCTTGCCATTCTTATATGGAGGAAGAAACTCACCCTATCATATTTCAAACAAATCTCTTACTCTCCAGTCTTCCTCGTGGGCAGTATTTGTTCAAGTATGGGAGATGTTGCTTTGTTACATATTGTTGATTCTAATGCAGGGCATGTTGGAGCAGATTGTTCGGTAAGCGGCTAATGCACATACAAACTCAATTTTGACGGTGTTCTGCAAAGTTGAGGGGTTTCATTTGGAAAAATATCTAGACAGCCTCAACGTTGACGGATCAAGAAACAAAATGCGCTATCTCTGACCTCGATCAGAAGCGAACCAACAAGGGAAGACCAAAACCTCCAGGTGTACGCGAATTTTAGGATTAGCCCACGTAGGCGGGGATCTTCCGCGGTCAGAGCGGGGTTGTGTTGCACGCAAGCAAATCATTCAGTCGCCCGCCCACGCAAGCATTTTCCGCGGCCGAGGCAGCATCGAATCTCTCGCGTAAGCGAATTTGGAACGCGGCTCGCATACGCGAAGTATTGTAACATTGCGTCCCTCGTACGCCAGTATTTGAACCGGCCCGCGTAGACGGAGAATTCCTGTGGCCGAGGCAGTGTTGAATCTTTCCCGATCTCGCGTACGCGGGAATTTGTAACCTCGGGGTCTTGCGTACGCGAGTATTTGAAGTGGCTCGCGAATGCGTGCGAGTCTTCTGCGGTCAAAGAGGCATACTTTTTGGAAATCCCTCTGCGGAACAGAGGAATTGCAGGGGGATACCAGGGTAATTACTACTGATTACTGAAAAAAACATTGCGCGCTGTGGACTCCCAGCACCGGCTCGAGTTGTATCATGCGCGCGGTGTGAATTCACGGTCTTGGCGCGCCGAGCAGGGTAAAATGAATAGGATAGGTTGAAACGGGTCGGGGTAAGGCAGATTGAACCGGATGGGTGAGAAGGCTCAGAGTGGGGCAAAATGGACAGAGTGGGGAGAAATAGGCAGGTTGGATTGAAACGGACAGGATGGGGTAGAATGGTCAGGGTGATGTGGAGTAGGTCGGGCGGATGGAATGGCTTGGGGTGGATAGGAATGGACAGAGTGGGGTGAAATGGACGGGGTGAGGCAATGTGGGCAATGTGGTTTGAGTGGGGTGAATTGGTCTATCCCCGACCATTTCACATTGCCCGGGCCTTGTTTACCCAACCCTGACTGAATTGCCCCATCCTGCACATTTTACCCCACCCTGTCCATTTCGCCCCACCCTGAGCGATCTTACCCGCCCGGTCCACTCTACACCACCCTGACCATTTTGCCTCACCCTGTTCGTTTTGTCCCACCCTGACCTATTCACCCATTCGGTCCATTTTGAAGGAAAACAAGCTTACAAAATAGTGATTGATATCTTCCAAGCTTCAAGATCGGCGAAGGTCAAAATGTAGAGAAGGCGTCTATGTGACCCATGGGAGAGAGACAATGCCAAAATCATGGAGATCATTCCGAAAAGTATTGTCCTCTTGAAGCCGAGAACTCCAGTAGAGTCACAGTCAAAATTAGAAAAATATCAACAGTGAATACATCCAGACTGCACGATACAGGAGAACAATCGTGTTCCAAATTTGACAAACCATTTCACCCAAGGATTGACAGAGTTGTACGTAGGGAACTTTTGTATCAAATTAGCAGCACCCATGAACTGTTTACACTTTGCTTTGGTCAACAAACTTTGAAATGGCATCTCATCACTACTTGGAATCTACTGGCTGAAATGGGAAAAGGTGCGCAAAGTTCCAGTTGTGTCCAGAATCATTGTAAATAAGAATCACTCATCTGAATTGATTGCTCGCTAATAGCCCATGCAGAAAAATCTGCCACAGCTCCGCAGGTGAGGGCCGTCGATATCACTCCCTGAATAAGCGGATCTCCGCTCCGAAAAAAGGACGGGTCGAGGAGCCGGTTGACCTCGAGGATGCTATGCCCGCGGCCTGCAGACATCGGCTCCCAGCGCGAGGAGATCGCGAAGGCAGCTCTCAACCTCTGCGGAGCCCAAGCCGAAACGCTCGGCCAGATACTCGCGAGGCCACACTGAGCGGACCCAGGACGACTTCACGTTCATATGAAGGGTGGCACGCATGTAGGATTTACGTAAAGTGAAATCTCCGCATGACCTCGGATTGCTAGAAACAGCCGACTCTCGGCCTACGTTTCTTGCATCTTCCTTTCAAATTCTGGTCGATTCTCATGGGAATTGGTGGATGGGTGCCAAAGGACCCCGCACCAAATACATTGATTGCAAATCCCGATAATTTTCAACGAAACTCTAGCATCTTAGAAATCAGAACACCGCGATCAAAAGTTCAAATGGAGTCAAAGAGCAAAAACGTTTCGATCTCGAGATATCAAGCTCCGAAATTAAGGAATTTGAGGTGTTGGAAAAGGGCTTCGTTGACATCTCAATGGAAACTTGTTCGGTAGCTTGCAGAAGAGCTTGCATTTGCTGCATGATCAGAGTGCAGAATGTGAAAGCATGATGTTGTGAGCCCAGTCAAAAGACTGACATGCAGAAATCTCAACGAATGTACATTCGGCAAACCTCGTGATCGTCGGGTCTCATTTTCCGCACGAAAACCCGTGAATAATATGGGCAAATCTCACAATTTGGCCCATTCCCGCAGGAAAGAATTTTCCTTCCAAATCAATGGCACAGTCTGTGTCAAAATTTCTTCCAACGTAATATCACTCAAAGAATGTATGAATCCTCGCGTGACTCAATTTAAAGTTCCGCCCCAATGATGATTATTGATGAAAAACTAAACAACATGCTCCTATTCGTTACCCAGTCGTTGTTGAAGCGTTGAAGATTGAATATTATGAATCAGCCAGAAATATGTAGAAAGGATTGATTAGAGGAGGGAATAGAGAGAGAGAGAGAGAGAGGAGAGGAGGGGGGAGAGGGGGGGAGAGAGAGAGAGAGAGAGAGAGAGAGAGAGAGAGAGAGAGAGAGAGAGAGAGAGAGAGAGAGAGAGAGAGAAGGAAGGCGAGTGAGAAACTGTGAGACAATAGTCGAGGTATTCACGGATAGCGCAGAGCATCGTTGTATATAAACATCTCCCTCCCCCCTTCTTCACTTTCTTCAAAAGTATCACTTGGCGAGTATTACTGTTCTTTTCCCATCGTACCCGAATCCCCCCATTTTTTCATCCTAAGAATCAATTTCTCGTGTGAACAGGTGTTTGATTTCTACTCTTGAGAGTCGTGAAATCAAAAAAAAAATGTCGAGTATGTTCTAGGCAAAATCTGAACGATCAATCCCGTGAAAATCAATGACTGTTATGATCTTTCAATGATCTTCTCGATTTAATGTCGAAACGACTCGCTCACCCATTCTCTTGGTGAAGCTGGGCTATCAATTAGAGTCAATGAAAGAGATGGAATCAAAATATCTCTCACTCTCACTATTTTTATCCTCACATATCCTGGATTCTTGGATGTCGGTACCGAGTTGAGAGCTCTTCGCAGTTTTTGGAAGCACTTGATGAACTTGGTGTTAATGGGCGTATTCCATAATGCGGTATATCATGTATTTTGAGTGAGTCTGTCTCTGTCTCACGCACGCAATCCTCTACCACTCTGTCTCTCTCGCAAACTGGTAAACCGAACTATAATATAAGCCCACAGCCACAAGAGCCCGTGTTGTGTGGAATGATTTGAATTCAATCCTCTTGAACATAGTCGAATCATCGCCGGTGAAAGACTGAAATTCAACATGCCATGCCACTCGACTCAGATCAGCCTTGAAGAAATCCTTCAATTCATTCCAAGAAATAGAAAATATTTAACTTCGCATCGAGATCTCGGAATCCGTATTATGAAAAGAGGCTGCTAATGCTAGTGGGAGATATCTTGATTTCATTGTCTTGAATTGATTATTCACCATGTCAAGAAAAAAGGTTAGCGAGTCGTTTGGACATTGAATCGAGAAGATCATTGAAATATAATAACAATCATCCATTTTCACGGGATCGATCGTTCAGATTTTGCCTAGAACATACTCGACATATTTTTTTGGATTTCACGACTCTCGAGAGTGAAAATCAAACACCTGTTTACATAAAAGATTGATTCTCAGGATGAAAAAATAAGGAGGTTCGGGTACGATGGGGAAGGAGCAGTTATACTCGCTAAGTAATACTTTTGAGAAAAGTTAAGAAGAGGGGGAGGGAAATTTCAACACATAGCAATGACTGAAAGAATTTGAGTTAAGAATATTAAGCGCATACGCTACAGTAGCTGTTGGAAACAAATCAAGCAGCTCTTTCACATTTTATACCTCTAAACAGCTTCCCTTGTGGGAAGTTGCAGCTGATTCTTAATTTTGAATTGATCTAGTTTCATAGAAAGAAATCCAGACCAGAATACCGTTGTTTCTGTGCCCCTGATTTCAGGATAGAGAATTGGGAAAGTAGAAGTTGCCTCAAGTTGATGCATAGACCTTCTACCTATTTTCAATGCTTTGTGCATGATGAGGGATTAGAGAGAGTGCGGATGATTTCTGCACAGTGCTGATTTCTTTCTGAAAGACTTGACCCACCTGATTATCAGCAAAACCATATGACTGATAAGAGCTTTTTTAGCGCTTTTCTTCCTAAATTCCAATCCCATACTCAGAATCATAATCAGTCAGGGAAAAAAGTATGAGTGAGTTTATCTTCCAATTTTTAATGATAATAGAGGAGAATCAATCTGATTATCTCTCATTGCTGTCCAGAAAAATGGATGAGATGATGAAAATAGAATTAGAAAGTTACTTTGGAGTGACTGAGAGACAAAATTATACCAAACCATGCACTAGGACCTGCAAAATGCAGACCTCATGATGGGCTAGATGATGAGAGCTCTGAAATCCATCTACCAAATATCTCAACCAGGAGGAATTTCAAATTATTCCACCTGCTACACTAGTATCCTTCATTTCTTTCCATCGGAAAAAATCAATCGAAAAATCTAACTGACATTTAGCTTCACTTCACTATACTACTCACAAAGACCTCTGATTGCATTTTTTTTCATCTCCAAAGTGGGATGATATTTAAATTGTTGGCAAAGTCTTCCTGATAGCTTGTACTTCTATTTATCTGCTTTTAATAAGTATGCATATATATTGTTCATTGAACTTGGTTTAATTGAAAATTCATTCATGTGCATATTGGTCTGATGAAGCTATCAGATGAGTCCAACCAATTGATGCTTTTAATGAGTCCCGGTATTCAGAAAATCACTAAAGTTACTCGTGAAGATTAACACTGAGAATCAATCAATGTCTACCTCCTGTTTAGATTGCTTGGGGGCATGTTTTTCAAACAACATCAATCTAACGCAATTTCACAATAGCTGCACATGATTTAATTCTTGGAAGTATAACTGGAATCGGTTGTGATTCTTGTCTCACCACTAGCTCTAAGGAGAATGGTTCAAATTTTGGTTTCACTGACAGATTAACTTGACTTGCCTAGCCAATAAACATAAAATATACGCCTCGTTGGGGAGCAGAGCTGAAATATGCCACTTTCCGTAAGTCAAAGTGGACAGGAGAACATATATCTATTTTGATAAAGGCGTCATCTGGAACTGTTTAACACATCAGCAGACAGCTCTATGCAATGAATTCACGGTTGAGTTGGAGGAATCAACACTTTCTGATAACAATTGAGTCCCAACAGCAACTTTAACATCCAGAACAATTACACTAGAGAAGTGCGACCCAAGAAATATCTGTAAAGAATCATTCAAATTCTCCTTCTTCTGTCATTACAGTGGACAGTGGGTTGAGCAGCATTATTCTACACTACTTGTGGGAGGTTCATTTGGGGAGAACCCATAGCCTGTTCATAATTCATATCACCTGAGGATTGTCCCGCCCAGCTCAGCAGCAAGTACATAAAAAATGACTCACTGTTGTCAGGAGGGAGAGAGAAAGGGCAAAAGCGAGAGTTGCTATTCTTGATTGAATCAGATGTAAACCAAAGTTATAAGCTTTGAAAGCACCCGAAGAATTGGCTACATGCATTGTTTTTCGACCCCGTAAACAAAAGGTATGGCAAATTAGAGCAAATTCAGAGGAATAAGGTGCAATTTGACCAAAAATTCTCAAAATTTTTTTTCAACTTGTGCAAATTGTTTCAAAGTCATGGATACAATCATTGGCTGCGACTACAGTAAACCGATAGTCTGGTATGATTTTCTGTAAGTGGCCACTTGCATGTTCTTTCAAAATGTGTTTTTTTTTCATAGTATAGAGATCAATCTGTACAGTGAATGATTTTTTCCGAATCTTTTGGTTCACGCCAGTCGATAACATTAATTGGTAAAGTCACTGTTATTGAAGCTTACTTGTGCAGTAGATGAGAAACGTGATATGATTGGTCGCAGCACTCGTGACGGCGCATAAATACAAGGTCAAAACAGTCTCAATTCAAAAAATCAATCCAGGAAATATCCCATGTTTGGATTCTCACTTAAAAATTTCAAGTTAAAAAATGTCAACAATAAATTCGGAGGTTAGTGTCCCGTTCATTTATCTCACTAATACAGTGTAGAATCGAGCTTCAGATCAGTTAATCTTATCCCTGTCTTGACTGAAGTTCAAAACGCCATAACAACGACGTTTTTACTAAAAAACTCGGGGTTGATTATAAAAAACCATGCCAGACTATCTGTTTACTGTAGGCGCAGCCGATGATTATGTATCCATATGACGTCACGCGGGGCTTGACCACTGCGAGTCTTTTTCAAGCTACGCGACTTTGAAACAATTTGCACAAGTTGAAAAAAAATTTTGAGAATTTTCTCTCAAATTGCACCTTATTCTTCTGAATTTGCTCTAATTTGCCATACCTTTTGTTTAGGGGGTCAAAAAAAATGCATGTAGCCAATTCAACGAGCTGTGAATGTAGGAACTGGAATGCAGTCTTCGAACTGTTTGTAATCATCAAGAGAGCTGACATTGAACATCACAATCACAAACTGCATCCCAAATCCCAAGAAGCGCTGATCCAAAGACCCAAGCACTCTGCGTAGCAGAAGATAACTTTGCTGACAGAAATTTCATATCAGATTTTATAGAGTGTACAGCAAACAGTTCGCCGCCGCAATTTTTTTTGCCGAATCTACAAGTGCTATAGTATCGCCAACAATTTTTCTTACCGAATCTACACTTTTCTGCTACTTGTGGAAACGAGGGAGTTTGTGTAGCGAGATCAATGAGTTTTGACCATGATTCTGGGGCCTTGCGTACTAGATCCTAGTTTATACACACCCATTTTTGATGCTTGTGTGTGGCCTGGCGAAATCCTGTAGCGGAGTTTTGAGATCTTGAAGCAACCGCAGTAATTCGTATAGAAAAAATGTATGTCTTCCAGGTCTTTTCAAATTTTATAAAAAGTATTTTCATTCTTATAATCTCCATTAGCAAAAGTCTTGAAGTGATACTGTACAATAAAGGAGGATTAACACGGCTGAGCGCGGGATAGAGCTGATAGTGCAATTTTTAATAGTCTTTGTTGAACGAGCTCTGGTCTGTTGCGTATGTTCATCGTCGCATGCATCACCTGCGCATGCTGTCCAATGTTGTCTGCTATAAGTCGATATAGTCATGGTCGATACAAGAATCGACTCATCAGTCGAGTCGAGTTCGTGTCGGTTCGAGGAGAAAAATCTTGACAGCAATTGACGAAATCTCCGGAGAGGGTCAAAAATTGCAATTCAAAGCTCAAGCAAACAGATGCTTGCGGGAACGAAGTGAGGGCACATCAACCTCATCTATAATGGAAGGTACTTGGTATGATAGGGGAAACATCCTCCTGTGCCTGCAATCATGAAAATGATTCGAAAGTGAGCGAAAAGTGAGGGTAAAACGGCCGAATTCAGCGTACATAAGGCACGGCCGCCTTGCGCTCTATGTAGGTTGTTCTCATCGGAGTTTTTTTTCTGATACTCGCCAGCAAGGCGCTGCCGCGCCTTTTGATCACACTCATTGCATTCATTCCACTGAAATTCTATCGCAAGTGTGAGTGACCGTTTCGACACCTATACCATGCCCATGAATCACAGTATGTGAGATACGAACAAGTTTTCGGAGTGTTCGAGAGCCTAAACATACGAATATCGGAAGATTATTCGAGTATCCAATCATCCTCATGATACCCTACGTACACGCCGATTTCGATGAGCCTCGTAGTACTTGTATGATGGAGCTATGACGGCGGCGAGGTTGAGATACATATTCTGGGTTGTAAATTACGAATCACAGGTAGTTGCGAGTGATTACCGACTGATCAATTTCTGTGCCACGCGAAAAAGCGTTTTCCGTGATCGAGTCACGCGAACACTTTCTTTTCCCCCGACTTATCGCAATGAACAAGAATCGAGCGTACAAATCAGAATAGACACCCGTTGGGTTCTACTTGTAGAAAGAGATGTCACTCTCAGAATTACGATTTTTTTATCGCCCCGATTACTGCATTGTTAACAAGAGCAATTTTCAGAAGATTGAAGAATGGTGTGACACTCCAAGAATTCGTACTGCTCTGTTCTGTTTATAGGCACAGTCTCAAGCGAAAGGATTCCGACTTTCCAACACAAGATTGATCGCTGTTTAAATTTTCGGAGCGATTGCTCAATCGCCTCCAAAGCCAGAAGCTAAGGCGTACATCTAAGAACGCGTGTTACAGCCGAAAAATCGAGTTTTTCCGAACAATATACCTCTTGGTACTCGTCCAAAGCGAAGCATGGACCTCGGAAGGGTTTCAAGGTGTTGAAGATAAGTCAATGTTCGAAAATTGCAGGTATAAATTGTGTCTCAACACCTACTATGATGCTTGCAATGTGAAATAGCTCGCAATCACAAAATCGCCCAAATTGTGAGGTTTACCCATATAACGGAGTTTGCTTAGAGTGTCCGTTTGGAAATACTCTACATAGCTGAACGGGGGCTGGATTTTGACTTTATCCGTGAGTTCTAGAAGTATTAATTGAAACTCAACCCCCATACTTGTTCATCGGTGGAACAAGAGATTACAACCGCGCAATATCCCCCGAACTTTTGATTCCGGCGTACAATCTCTCGTATGAAGATTGCAGATCATTCTATGGTGAATGAGAAGTCTAGCCGTGGAAGTATAGGTCAAACTCCATCATTCAACCCCATGCAAAATGGAATTCCATATCTGAGATACTCACGAGTTGATTGGATATGTAATTATCGAGCTTTTCTCCTGAAAACGAATGACACTTATAGTTCTGATCGCGTGGCGTTCACCGCATACTGATCCAATCGATCTGAATATGCACAGATATCTCCTCCAATGCTTTTGGGAGGCAGTTGTGACGAAGTGGCATATTATAGACACTATTTAGCTTAAGATATTTTTATTTTAGTATGAAAAAGGAGAAGAGCGAGCACGATACTGGTTTTCTAATAACGCTAAATGAAATCATTAATTCTTCAATATCATTCGACGTAACGTAGAATCATTCTTTTAGAATTTAGAGAATTGAAATCTTTATGTAAGTTATCGGATTGATGAAATCCCATCGCATTGATCGGAAACATGTAGAATCTTTGTTTAATGCTTCGGAAACATGAAAATTCATCGGATTGAATGCGAAAAAGAAATATTATGTTATTTTCCATCGTAAAACGAAAATTCCATCGCATTGATCGCAAACGTGTAAAATCTTTATTTAATGCATCGGAAACATGAAAAATCATCGGATTGAATGCGAAAAAGGAATATTATGTTATTTTTCATCGTAAAACAAAAATTCCATCGCATTGATCGCAAACGTGTAAGATTTTTGTTTAATGCATCGGAAACATGAAAATTCATCGGATTGAATGCGAGAAAGAAATATTATGTTATTTCTCATCGTAAAACAAAAATTCCATCTCATTCATCTCGGGATGCAAAAATCGCGTTGCTTGCTTTTGCAAACAATGAATTCCATCAAAAGGTGACTGAAGGACCTTCGTCCCAACGAAACTCTTGGGTCGAGTCACAGACATAGAGACATTGCCGGAATGGTCCCGAAAAGTTGTCAAAGGTGAAAATTGATGAAGGCCGCGATCTTGACTTTACAGTCCCACGCTTTGCGAAAGAAATGCATGTGAGCTATCGAAGCGTGTACATTTGCGACAACTCGGGTGACGAATGCCTGTCGTGAATCGAATAATGCGCATCACAGAAGTGCAGTTGCTTGAGCGGGTGGGTACAGTTAGACAAAAGTCTGACACAATGGACAAGGGTCCGACGCAATAGTCAAGGTCCCAAAAATGCATCTGCACTTCTGGAGCCAATTCGGAGTGCCATAAATCTCATTATACAGCACTTAACGCCCTTTCATGAGTATCCCATTCATCAATCAACTGTCGAACTATTAGCAGGGGCCCGTCTCGGTATGTCATTGTTTACATGCGCATTGACGTTTTACACCCCTAATTGACGCCCGCACCCTCACGTGCATAGCTCTCGAGTCTATTTATGACCCCCTCGAGGTACTCGAAGCTATTACGCGACATTCCTGACAGATTTTCTCATCGCATAGTACGTTTGACTGATGCTTAGGCCTTTACATAGAATAGTATTCGCGCAATCTGATTGGTCAAGAAAGTCCTCGTGGGTAAAACAAGGGCCAGCTTGGGGTCCGCGAGCCTCGGGCCTAGGCAGTTTTCTGGCAGATTTTCACGAGACCAGACTTGCTCTCGAGCTCCCTGATTCTCGGACAGTGCACAAAGTGAAATCCAGTTGCCAGTTTTGGCCTATCATCTCGCTTGAAGTGCGAGTTATTATACACGAGTGTCGTGCTGCTCTTGAAGAAAAGCGGAGGTTCGAGTTAAGATATTATTATGAGCACAACAGAGCAAATTCCCATTACCACTTGCAAGCAGAGGAGCGCCTGCTGTATTTAGTAAAAAAAGGAGAAAATAAAAAGGACAAACTTCGCACAGATATTGAAGACTCATTCCGACAATTCTACCAGATTACATAATCCAATTACAACATCTGAAAAAGTGACTTTAAGTGAGTACCACTTCCGTATTATTGCTAGGAGAAGGGATCCCGCGATTGTGAGCGCCAGTTCCGATCCGCGCAACAAAATCTTGCGATGAGTTTTAGCTAGGGAATAATCGATATTTTCGTCGCGAGTGCTCTAGAAATTTCTTCCCGCGTCATATTTAGTGGAAAGGATCGCGCCCCTTGTGGTTAGTTTAATGAATTGCACTTCACCTCACGTAACTGAAAGGTTTGGAACCGATTGGAATTGAATCGGATTTCTTATTCAACTTTCACCGAGGAAGATGCGATTTTTTTGCTGAGCGGAAGACCCGTTTACCATAGAAATTTCCAGTCATACTCGAGAGATATCGTCTGCGCTCAGCTCATTTGGGCATTAAGAGCTTGGTTAGGCGTCGATAAAGATGACTGTGGAGCTTCATCTCGATCGGAACAATATTCATAAAGATACGTTCAATTTTTAGGGATATTTTTTGAAAATTCTGTCCGTCGGACTCCGGTGCGACTCCATGTTTTCAACTTTACAGACAGGACGAAATGGATAGATCTTCCATCGATTAATTGTCATCAAGTAATTGCATAGTCTATCACGTTTATCAAGTTTCGTTTTGGTAAGAAAAATATCTAGAAAATTATACCTAGTTCACGCGTTCCACTCGGAAAGATTTCATCCGCGAAAATTCAGACTTCTCCCGTAATTCTTCATTTATACCCTGGGGACCGGAATTAGATATTTTGGCAAGTTAGATTCGGACGGTTTTTCCCCGAGTTACGGAGTGACAACCCTTTGAAATCCCCCGAACCCCCCCCGATACGAATAATCCCCGTATCGCTTGTCGACGCTCCGCCCCCCCCCCCCCCCCCTCAAACCTCAAACTACCTATTGCATCATTCAGATAGGTTCCATACCAACGAAACTAGCTGTACTAGATCAAATTCTGATCAATAGGATTGGAGAAAACGATTTTTAACCCTTTGAAATCGCTCGAACCTCACTCGATACGAATAATCGCCGTATCGCTTGTCGACGCTCAGTGTCCCCCCCAAACCTCAAACTACCTATCGCAT
>JAPYYZ010013004.1:2986-14724 GCA_030522705.1 Eretmocerus eremicus | reverse complement strand
TAAATCACCAATATAGGCCTAGCAATAGAAAAAAAAATTTTTTTGGCCCAGAAAAAATTTCTTAAATCCTCTTCCAACATCCCAAACGGAAAAAAAATGCTTCGGGAATTTTTAAAAAATAGTTGCAGAAAAGTTGTAAATTTGACGTGGAACCCCTCAGAGTAGAACTCAAAGACAACGTAAGAACTAAAAACCGCTCAACTGCAACACATCACTCCCACGCAGCAAAATGCCCAAACGTAGACAGGGAAAACATAAGAGCTCATAAGTGTAAATAGTGTATATATTTGTGTATAGTGTAAATAAGCCCCCTCTTCCCCAAACACAGAATTTGTCCAGAACGTGTATTTTTTAGCACAAGTTCCCTTTTTCACACGGCAATCACCCTCAGGACAATAGCATCAGCTCATTGCCCCAATACAAAAATATTCTACATACTAACTTAAGCCAAGAATACTGTAGAGACTCTAAGAAGAGCAATGCATTATACGAATACTTATAGTCATGATGTAATATCTTTTTGTTCATTTTATATAACAGCAAACATGTAAGTGATAGAACCTGAATAAAATGGATTCTGAAACGTAGAGCATCAGACTGAGTTCGGCCGGTGGTGCGAAAAGCGCACGACGTGCTACAAATCAGCAGTCATTTCCAATAGCGAAAAATTACAATCGTGACCCACCGTGCCGCAATACAAACGATACTAGAATAGTGCATTACAAATCTATTAAGACTGGGAGACAGAAACCTGGACAGGAGCCATGGGCCCCGTAAATCTGACCCAAAATGGTAAACCTAACCTCAAAAGGGATTTTCTCAAATCTAACTCTGCAAATGAGGATATTCTGCTGCCCCACACTAAAAGAAAACCCAATAGAATGCCTAGCACAAACGATATTGAAAGACAATACAGACAAACCATGAAAGAATTTGGCACCCTGAAGCACAACCACAGACCAAATTTAACAAGAAGTAGAAATGCACAGGGCATTCCAACGCAGAATGTTCTTGATCAAATGGAATGTATAATGATGAGAGCTTGGCAGATACTCAAGAGGGTACATCGGGTACCACATATCAGGAGCAAAACAATGACAGCGACTAGGAATGGGTCGAGCCAAGAAAAACCATTACTCAAAATAAAGCCAGAGAATATCAAAGGTACAAGGAAGAACTGAATACCTCAAATCGATTCCAGCAACTGAAGGGCGGGCCTCAACAGCAACCTGGTGTACAATGGAAAAGAAAGAGTACCTCTGATCTACATAACTAATGTGCCATTCAAGAAAATAATTGGAATTGTGGACCCAGTCGCAAAAGGTGTGTCATAAAATGTTAAAGAAACAGGCAATGATGAACACTCTCTCACAGCTTCCACCACCCTGCTGCAGAGAGTTGTAATTGATAAACTTACGGAATTGAAGATTACACACTATTTATACACTCCAAGAAGCGAAAAGTCCAAACTGATTGTGCTGAAAGGAATAAACAAAGTGTTTACACCAGATGAGATAAAAGATGAGCTCACGAATATACGGCTAGCTCGGGTGAACATATTGAAAGTAAGTAAGTTGGGTCAAAACAGGAATCAGCAAAGCAACGAGCCCCTACTGGTACAATTGTCAGCAGATAGTGATATTAACGCACTGGTTCAAGTGAAAAGAGTTGCCCATCAAACAGTCCACTGGGAAAACTTCAGAAGAAATGAAGTGTTTCAGTGCTTCAAATGCCAGAGAGTTGGGCACTATAGTGAAAACTGTAATCTAGGATACAGATGTGTTAAGTGTAACAACCCACACAACCCGGGTGAGTGCAAGAAAGAGAAAAATAATACTCAAGACCTCCCCCCCCCCCATGCGTCAACTGTGGTGAAAATGGACACACAGCCAATCACAAAGGCTGCACCTACCTCAGATTCGCACAGGAAACAATGAGCAAAGCGAAAGTGTTCCAAAAACCCAGAAATTTCATCAGTCACATGAGGACAGAAGGAAGAACATACGCAAGTGCCACCCAGCAGTCAATGCAGAATGGAGGTAGCTAGTTCAATGAAGAGTACTCTAATCAAAACAGCAACATCATAAGCGAGATGAGGAACATGCTCAACAGCTTCAAAGCAGAGGTAATTAGTAACCTGGTAGTTCAGAAGCAAGGTATGGTTCAGTCCAGCAAGTAAACGACAGGCTGAAACATGTTAACAGTATCTTAAAACTTGAATGGAATTAAAAAAGCTAAAAATTGCAGCTATCAATGTCAACTCTATAGTTACTAACATGAAGAGAGATATACTTACTGATTCTATGAAGGAACATAACCCTGATGTAGTAATAGTTAATGAGACAAAGCTGAACAATAAGCACAAACTCTCATTTGAGAAATACGACATGATCAGGCAGGAAAGGCCTGGATCCATTCAAGGTGAAGGTGTAGCCCTACTGATCAAAAGCCACATGTATACAAGCAACTACCAACCACAATCCCATCACAAAAATATGCGCTGGAAATGTGTGCTGTTAAAATAAAAACCAAGCATGACGAGCAGCTGATAGTAGTGTGTGCTTACGCCCCTGGTCATAACAGATTGACCTTTGCTGAAGATATGGACAAGCTCATGCAGGATATAAATGCTATTGATCGTAAAAATTATTTCATAATTGCAGGTGATATGAACATCCGAAACAAGGAATGGGGGGACTCGATGGACAACCCTAGATGCAATATTTACAAACAGTAGATGAATGACAATGCAGAAGGACTAAGGTGCACTACACTCGCACCCAGAGAACCCACCTTTGAAAGAGGTTCTTCATACCTGGACATAGTTATTATTGATTCTAGAATTGAGATAATGGAAGCAGTAAACCAAACTATACCAGTTGTACATTATGAGAGCGACCACAACCCTATACTATTCAGCGCAAATCTCAACTCATGTAATGGCCAGCTTCACTTCCAAATTCCAAGACAAGCTTTCAACTATGAAAGGACGATGTGGAAAAACTTCCAAAGAATACTTGATAAGACCGATATTTCTATACCACACAATAGGAACCTTGAAAACGAGAAAATTGATGAATTCTTGGACCAGCTGAATCAACAGATTATTCATACAATCCAGAAAACCATCCCAAAGTATGAAGAGAGAAACAGCCCAGAAAAATACATGAACAATAAAATTGAGAAGATCAAGGAAGTGACATTCCAAGTCCTCTCAAGGCTAAAGAACACCATCAAAGACTGCAATCCTAATAAAGCAGCTACTCGGGCTTTGATAAAGGGCTACAAAAAAGAGTTAAAGAGAATCAATTATGAACTAGCGAAGGAGTTCTCAAAATCCTGTAACACCTATTGGATGAATAGGGCTAAAAGTCTAGACCACAGGGAGACAGAGGAATTTTTTCCTGAGCTGAATAGAATCTTCAGAGCAAGAGACAAGAGTCAAATTGACGTGATAAAAATACCCTGCATTGAGATAGACAAATATGTAAATAGTTCAACTGATAGGAACAAACGCACTAGGCAGACACTTTCAGAGTGTGAACAAGAAAAAATCAATAGATCAGAATAACCGGCACCACGTAATCATCCAGAACCAAATTGATGAACTCCTTGCAAATTTTGAACAAATAAAAGCTAGCAATAGCACCATCACTTAGTTCAGCGATTCGAATTCAGTCTCAACACCGAAAAAACCCAACGAAAAGGAGAGGAGCTGCTCCACTGACTGGCCAGGTATCAAAACGGTACTTATCAAGATTAAGGGCAAGACGTCTACGGGAACGGATAATATCCCAAACATTGTACTCAAGAAGCTGACCGAGAAGATAATCAACCTGTACGTGATCCTGTTCAATAACCTCATCAACAATGGGTATTACCCGGAAGTTTGGAAAAAAGGCAAAATTATACCGTGTCTTAAACAGGGCAGAAAGCTGGATGAACTCACTAGCTACAGACCACTGTGTATGATGCCAAATATTAGCAAAGTCTTTGAAGCAGTTTAGAACAAAGAGATCGTAGAATTCTGCGACGAAAATGACATCATTCCACCCCAACAATTCGGTTTCAGAAGAGAAATGTCAACGGTTAACGCTATCCATAAACTGACATCTGATATCTTTAAGCACCTAAGTGAAGGAAAAGTAGTGGCGGCTGGTCTGATTGACCTTGAGAAGGTCTTCGATTCAGTCAAAATTGACTTTCTACTGTACAAACTGCTGAAGAAAAAATTCCCAAAATACTCAATAAGATTAATCAAAGAGATGAACACCAACCGAATTGTAGCATTTCACGCAGCGAGCAAGGAACAATCTGACCAACAAGAGATTGAGGACGGACTGATGACGGCAGGGCACAGTCAACTCGCCAACATTGTTCAACATCTTCAACGCAGACATACTGAACCTGTTTGAGCTCAACGAAAATAACCAATTATTCCATAGCTTTTGCGGATCACTATATAGTTTACATCGCAGAGGAAACCCCAGAATCAGCTCAAGAAAAACTGGAGAAGCTCATGAATAGTATCCATGATTAAATAGTATATTACGCAACAAGGGCGGAAAGTGGGCTATTGCGGGCCTCGCATGGGTTGCCCCCGAGGCGTAGCCGAGGGGAGCATGTGCGAGGTCCGGGGTAGCCCGCATTTCTACCCGAAGTGCGTATGGAATTTTTCAGCACGCCCACCTTGAAATTGTGAGGTTTCTGGCACGATTTCGGGGCAAAGTGCCGCCCCGCTGTACAGGTTAGGAAGCGTCGGAGCGTGCGAGATAGCGGACAGAGGGCCACGCCCGAGGTCTGATACGCATGCGCAGACGCTTCCCGGCCTGGACGGCAATGCGGCACTTTCCGCCCCAAAATCAGGGCGGAAACCACACGCTTTCGATGCTGGTATGCCGAAAAATGTGAAACCTTATTATGTCGAAAACCAAGAGATGAGTTGAAAAAGACTCAAAGAAACTGGAGGAATTTTGCTGTCAAAATTACGAACAAGGATGGGACTTTCTCCTACATCCCACACAAAGCGAGAGTCAGATATCTAGGACAACAAGTGGACCAGCTGATGAGACTCGCACCACAGGTAGATGTACAGCTAGAGAAAGCCAAACGTGCGTTTCAAGCAAATAGCAAACTTTTCTATTAGATGGAGATTAAATCGACATCTTCGGGCCTTTATTGCCAAAGTAACGAATATGAGTGGGATATTGTGGAACCCACTCGTTCCTCTCATGTGTACAGTGTAGAAAGTCAACGATGTGAATATCGCCCGTCATCCTAATGGCACATATCGAAAGGCCAAGTATGGGCCACTCCCGCCTCATTTCGTGATTAAATTTGATGGAAGTATTTTTGAGAGAATGGATGAAATTGAAATCTTGAAAAGAAAGAATAACAACTGTTTCGCCCTGGTCTCTCCGCTGGGCTCGTCAGTTAGACGACGGAGAGACCTATCTAAGACAGTTAATATGGAGGAAAATGATACGCTGGGGAAAGGTGGGTGATATGGACATAAGTTCGAAATTTTTGTAGGGACAACGGAATCCGCTGGCCACCTAGGTGCACAGACCCGAAACAGTGAATGAAAGGCATATTCTAAGTCCAATGCCATGATCAAATTATTGAAAGGTGGAATCCTCCTCGTCCGGTGGCTGTTCAATTAGATGGAGATTAAATCGACATCTTCGGACCTTTAAATAAATATTATTTGTCAAAAAGCCGGTATTTTGTCAATTCATGTGTAGAAAGATTGAATGATAGCAGCTTTAATGATAATTTGAGAGGATCGGCCTCGTATCATCAAGCATTATACTGATGATCAACTGTTAATCACATGACGTTCACCCCAATACTCAGTCCTCTGGCAGTTAAAAATGTATATACGATTTTTTTATATGAGTTTGAAAACCTCAAAGTGGTCGAGAGGATAAGACTCAGACTTCCAAGCAGAAGCTCAGGACTCAAATCTCCTGAGAATGTCTTTTTATTTCGTTCGAACGAGTGCACCATTTGTGAGAATACGCTATTTGATCATGTTGCAAACATGTAATTGAAGAATTTGGCAATATTAGCCCTGGTCAATTTGACAAAATATGTAACAAAATATGTAACTTCAAGAACGGAATTTCGGCGAGGTGGGATCAATCCCAATTCCCAGACGGACTATAAACCCGTAAGCTAACAAAACCTTGAGACTGGAATTGTGGGAAGGTGGATATTCCATCCACAGCCGGGACGGGCGACAAACTAGCAAGATAAATAACCTCGAGACCGGAGTACTGGTGAGGTGGGAAATTTCTCCAAATTTCAGACAAGTTATGAACCCACAAGCTAACAGAACCTCGAGACCGGAATTTTGGTGGGGTGGGAATTATCCCCAAATTCCAGGTAGACTATAAACTTGCAAGCTTACAAACCCTGGAGATGGAAATTTTGGTGAGGTGAAAAATATCCTCCAATCTCAGACCGCCCATTAACCCGCAAGCTAACAAACCTTTGAGACCAGAATTATAGCGAGGTGAGAATTATCTCCGAATTCCAGACAGGCCATATACCCACAAGCTAAGAACCCCTCGAGACCGGAATTTTAGTAAGGTAGGAATTATTCCCGAACTTCAGACAGAATATGAAACCGCAAGCACAATTCCTGGAGATGGGAATTTTGGTGAGGTGGGAATTATCCGCAAATTCCAGACAGTCTATGAACCCGGATACTAACAAACCCTCGAGACCAGAATTATAGCGAGATGAGAAATATCACCCAATCCCAGACAAGCTATAAACCCGCAAGTTAATGAACCCTTGTAAACGTGATGTTCGCAGCATTGCGGGTTTAACACCTGTCAGTGGAATAGGGGTAATTCCCAACTCGCGTAAATTCCAGTCTCGAGGTCTTGGTAGCTGGTGGGCTTGTAGTCCGTCTGGGACTTGGGGTTAATTCTGTCCTCACCGAAATTCCATTCTCGAGGTTTTGTTGACTCACAGGTTTATTGCCCGTAGGGATCTGGGTATGATTCCTACCAAATTAAAATCCCGTTCTTGTGGTTTCGTTTGCTTACAGGTTATTTCCCGTCTTGGATTTGGGGATATTTCCCACCATACTAAAGTTCCGATGTTGAGAGCTCTTTAGCTTGCTGGTTTATAGCCTGTAAAGGATTCGGGAATCATTCCCACCACACCAAAATCCGACCTCAGGTGTTTTTTGTCTTGCGGGTTTATAGCAGGCTGGAATTTAAGGACTATTCCCACCTTACTGATATCCTAGTCTCGAGAGATCGTTAGCTTGTCGGTGTCTAACCTGTCTGTAGCTTGGGAATCATTCGTATCTCGCTAAAATTCTGATCTCGAGGATTTGATAGCTTGCGGGCTTAGAGCCTGTGCGGGATTTTGGGATACTTTCCTCCTCACAAAAATTCCACCTCGAGGTTTTGTTCGCTTACGGAACCATTGTCTGTTTTGGGTTTGGGGATAATTGCCACTATACTCAATGTCCGACCTCGAGGTTATATTACCTTGCGGGTTTATAGCATGTCTGGGGTTGGGGGATGATTCCCACGTCACTGAAATTACGGTCTCGAGGGTTTGTTAGCTTGCGAGTTTATAGCCAGTCTGGGTTTGGGGATAATTCCATCCTCTTAAATATTAACGTTCCGGAGTTCGGATTTATAGCCTGCCTGAAATGCGGGAATTATTCTCACCTAGCTTTTATCTCGATTTCGAGGTTTGGTTAGCTTACAGGTTCATTGTCCGCGATGGATTTGGGGATAATTCCCACCATACAAAATTTCCGATTTCAAGTTTTTATTGAATTGCAAATCCATAGTCTGCCTGGAATTTGGGGATAATTCCCAGCTCACTAGAATATCGGTCTCGAGAGATTGTTAACTTGTGGAGTTTGAGCCTATCTAGGATTTGCGGATGATGCCCATCTTACTGAAATGACGGTCTCAAGGGTTTTGTTAGGTTGCGGGCCTGTCTGGGATTTCGGGATCAATCTCACATCGCCAATATCTCCGTCTACGGGTTTTGTTAGCTACCGGGTTTATAGCTTGCCTGGGATTCGAGTCGAGAGTATGTCGAAGCTCTATTTCACCGACATTCATGATAAATTCATGTAAAATAAAGCTATATAAATATTTAAAAAATGTAGCTTCGAACGGCTATGCGTATTGATGAAATAATGCATCACTGTGTAAAATTTTACAACAATCCGCGCAATGCTCTTGGATCAATCCCGATTATAGTGCAATCGGAGCATACCTCCACCATAATTGAGATTCCTTCAAGAGCTTTCCACGGATCACTCCGAAATTCTACACAGCAGTGCATATCACCAATACGCATAACCGTCTGGAGCTACATTTTCGAAATATTATATAGCTTTATTAAAAAAAATTTATTATGAATGTCAGTAAAGTAAAGCTTTGACATGTCCTTAAGATCGACCTCACTAGAATGCCGTTCTGGTGGTTTTGTTTGCTTACAGGTTATTACCCGTCTTGGATTTGGGGATACCTCCCACCATATTCCAATTCCGGTGTCGAGGGCTTGTTAGCTTGCGGCTTCATAGCCCGTATGGGATTAGAGAATCATTCCCACCTCCCCAATATCCGATCTCGAGTGTTTGTCATCTTGCAGGCTCATAGCCAGGCTGGGATTTGGGGATTATTCCCTACCTTACTGAATAAGTTCTGGTGTCTGGAGGTAATTAGCTTACCGGTGTATACCATATCTGTGATTTGGGGGATGATTCGCTTCTCGCTAAAATTCTTACCTCTAGGATTCGATTGCTTGCGGGTTAATAGTCTGTTCGGAAGTTGCGGATAATTTCCACCTCATCAAAATTCGGCTCTCAAGGGTTTGCTATCTTGCGGGTTGATAGCTCGCTTGGGACTTGGGGACTTCCCACCTCGCTCAAATTCCTTTCTCGAGGTTTTATTCGCTTACAGATTCATTGCCCTTTTTGGGTTTCGGGATAATTGCCACCATACTTAGTTTCCAATCTCGAGGTTTTATTATCTTGCGGATTCGTAGCCTGCCTGGGATTTAGGGACAATTCCCACGTCACTGAAATTACGGTCTCGAGGGTTTGTTAGCTTGCGGGTTTGTAGCCAGCCTAGAGTTTGGGGATAATGTGGGTTTATAGTCTGGCTGAGAATTGCGGGCTATTCCCACCTCACTAAAATTCCGGTCTCTAGAGGTTGCTATCTTGCGAGTGCATAGCCTATCTGGGTCTTGGGGATTACCCCTCCTCGTTCAAATCCTGGTCTCGAGGATTTGATAGGTTGCGGGTTCATAGCCTGTTAGGGAGTTGCGGATAATTTCCACCTCATGAAAATCCGGCGCTCAAGGGTTTGTTATCTTGCGGGTTCATAGCCCGCCTGGGACTTGGGGATACTTCCCACCTCGCCAACATTCCACTCTCGAGGTTTTGTTCGCTTACTGATTCATTACCCGTTTTGGGTTTCGGAATAGTTGCCAACACACTTAATTTCCGACCTGGAGGTTTTATTACCTTGTGGATTTATAGCCTGCCTGGGATTTGCGGCTAATTTTTACGTCACTGAAATTATTGTTTCGAGGTTTTGTTTGCAGGCTTGTTGCCCGTCTGGGATTTGGGGATATCACCCGCCTTTCTGAAATTTTGGCCTCGAGATTTTGGTAGCTTGCGGGTTTATAGCCCGTCTTGGATTTGAGGTTAATCCCCACCTCGCCGATCTTCCGTTCTTGTTATTACATATTTTGTTACATATTTTGTCAGAACGTCCAAGGCTAATATTTCCGAAATCTTGGAATACATGTTGGCAACATGATCGGATAGCATAATTCCCGTAGATAGTGAACTCGATTGACCGAAGAAAAAAATCATTCCAACGTCATTTGAACCCTGATCTTCTGCGTGGAAGTCTGAGTCTTGTCTTCTCGACCACTCTCGGGTTTTTCAAACTCATACCGAGAAATCGTATATAACTTGTTAACCTCCAGTAGACAGTGAATTTGGGGTGAATGTAATGTCATTAACAGTTGATCATCAGTATAATGCTTGATGATACTAGGATGATCGAATGAGTAAAAGCAAAAAATTTCTCGGAAATATGATCAAGGTTTTCATTAAAATAATCGATAGCAATAGATTATCATGTACTTCATCAATATTCCTAGCATAAATATTATCACACATCATTGTTAGTGAGATTCGTCTGATTGCGGGATACGATTTTCGCGAAAAAGGTCTCCGAGAAGATCTCCCACCTCAATCTCGAAATGAATTACTGTTCAACGCCCTTGATCACCCTTGAGGCAATGTTGGAGCCGTGCAAACGTCCGCCGCACGGAATGCGTTCCCAGATTCATCGAATCCGTTAGCGATTTGGAAGGAATAAGGAGTAGAGGACTCTTCTATACACTCGAATCTAGAGTCGCCTACTCCTCTTTTGGTCCAAATCGCTAGGGGTTTCGAAGACTCTGGGAGCGGCTTTTCATGCGGTGGATGCGTGGCTACGACATGGCCTTACTGATCGATTTAGGGGCTTTCATTCAATTTTTCTCAACAGATATTGACGGAATACCGACTTTGTGACGAATACCATTGATCCATTGATTTTTTGAATGAGGTTATGATGGTGGCCCCCCGCATGTGACAATTATTTCTAAATCTAGAAGTGTTAACCTTCAAAATCCACTCTGAATTGGCAGCAAGACCCACCCTGGCCGAAGATTCACTCGTTTGAACGAAAAAATCCGACTTTTGCCCACTGTGCCGCGGGCCAGTGTATAAGGTCCTGGCCTCCAACGCAAAAGGCCGGGGGTCGATGAATCTGAAGTTGTAATCGGTTAAAATAATTATAGAGGGAGTCTCAGAAATGAACAAGAACGATCACAAACAGCAAATGACACATTACAACTCCCGGGGAAGGGTGAAATATATCGCGCACCACGGGAGCCTTGGACCCAAAAACCTTCCAGTACCTAGCTGTGAGAAGATGTTCCGAACGGTGCTTTTACGTGATCGTGGGATCAAAATCCAATCAGCCGAATTGAGGGGCGGCTAAGCATCTTTCAGTCACGGAACGAATGGAGTGGCTTGTATGATCAGGGATAAGTTGCAGAGAAACGTATTACGCCAAAGACTCAGGCTTCTCTGAATCCATATCACCGAAGGATTTGAGTTTTCCCAAGATGTTATTTCGGTTTTCGACTTCTATGGACGGAATGAATATCCGTGAATTTTTGCGAATCGATAATCGAATGCAATAATCCCCTAATTGGGGGATGAAACTTTGGATTTTTCATATCTCCGAAGGTTCTGGGTTTTTCCAAAATGTTTTCCCGGTTTTCGGGTTCTATTAACGGAATGAGTATCCCTGAATTTTCTCAGAACGGAAATCGAATGCGATCATCCCCTAATCGGGGACGAAACGTTGGAGTTTTCTGTCTTTTTTCATATCTCCAAAGCTTCTGGGTTTTCTTGAAATGTTATTTCTATTTCCGACTTCTATGAACGGAATGAGTGTCCGTAAATTTTTTCGAATCGGAAATCGGATGCCATCATCCGCTGATCGGGGGATGAAATTTTGGAGCTCCCATATCTCCGGAGGTTCTAGGTTCTCTCAAAATATTTTTCCAATTTTTGGCTTCTACACTGAAAAATTTGTGGTGCGGACTTGTACCACAACGTGTAACGCAAATTGCACCACAACGTGTGGTGCGGCGGCGCTCCACGCTGTGGTACGGAACTG
>JAPYYZ010013003.1:0-10594 GCA_030522705.1 Eretmocerus eremicus | reverse complement strand
TGAAATCGTCTCAAGGAAGGAGTCAAATAGCTAACCAGCAAACGCGAAAAGCATTCGTTATTGGTCCAAATTGACTTATTCGCCGTGTTCCAATTTACCAAACGTCAAAAAAATGCGCAGCGCGAATATGCAAAATCTCAGTTATGCCTTGATGGGTAGAAGTACCTCATAAATAAGAAATGTATTGAGGACTAAACATTACCATCGTTGCACCACTTCCCATCATTGACAGGGTCTGCTTTGAAAGCAAACTTTTGTAGATCAGCATAAGTTTCGGTTAGGAGTCCAACCATGAAGATTGCAGCACCAGCACTGTCGAGGTTTGTCATTGTTTTGGGCGCTGGAGGTGATTTGTTTCGTGGCGAGTTTATAATTATGACGGGAAGACTAACCACGTACACCCATATTGCCTGAAACAATTGATAGCACAAGGTCACTAAATTTTATCGAATTAATGGAAGGTGTACGTTGCACACGTCCTGACTAGAATTTTTCTTATTTTATTCAAGCATTACGGACGGTAAGTGAGCTGTGTTATGTTTTTAGAAAATACTTATGACATCAGGTAGTTAAAAGCTGAATGCTTCAGCATACAAAAATTGAGTCTCCCGCCATTATATTGCAGTGGCATAAGCAATTCCAAACTGCGATGTCTTCTGTTTTTTTGGCTGCCAATAAAGAATGTATCACGAATTCGGCAAAGAAGGCTGTTATCAACCATGTACTAAGAAATAATTACAGTAATATTTTTATTGTAAAATGATTTCTCGATTCATCACATGTGAATTGATTGTATATTTTAAAATGAATACAGGCAAAACTCCGTATTTGCGGAGTTCGTTTATTCGCGGGTTCAGAAATGTGATCATTTCTCGTATTCGCGGGCACGAATTTGCTTATTAGCGGTCTTAGCTCATCTCATAGTCACTTGAATGCAATCTTAGGACTAAAATTCTGCGTCTGATTTGGAACTTTTCGAAGATATCCGATCGTAGCATGATCCTGGAGATGCTCAACTTCAAATCAGTGAGTGAAAATATTTATTGTTATGAGCTCAGCCGGGTATGACATGTTCGATGAGAAATTCACTTGATGCAACATTTAAGAGCATGTTGAAGCCGTGCAGCGTAAATCTCGAATCCCTTCGTGAGCTTTCAAGATATCAAGAACATGGGAAGTGACACCGATCCAAAAAGTCTCATAGAATCGGCGTTACTTTACATATCCGAAATATCTCCAAAATTTATTGAGCAATTTGAAAACTTGACAATGTCGGTTAGTATGCAATAGGGATAGGACTCCGACGTTTTCGGTAGTCTCATCAATACATTGATCTGGAAGAGAATATCCGAGTCTGTGGTACGAAACCCCTCAATGTCCATAAGGCTAAGGTTTAGGTATTCGCGGCATCTTTCCGAGACGTAACTATCGCGAGTACCGAGTTTCGCCTGTACATGTCATTCGCGGAATCGTGAACTTCTTATACATTAAACGATTGTAAGATGAATTTAAGGCTAAATTTATCACTTTCAAATCATACTCCATAAAAATAACTCCAAATCAGATTGTGATGACTGAACCGTCTTGTTGCGACAATTTTTGATTTTTTTTCTATCGAAACTAAATCAGAAAGTGCCTGGGAAATAATAGATGCACTATGTTTTTATATGATCACAATTTTATGAATCCTATGATCATACACATATAAATACCTATGAGTTGGAACCAATGATTCATAGGCTGTCATGGGTCGTCATAGGTTTTCATGGGGATTCCCATAGGTTGTCATAAGTTCTCATAGGAGACCCCCGTAGGTCGCCCCATTGGCCAATCTATCCATCGCGAACTATTTCCCATGAGAACCTATGATTACCTATGGGAATTTCTTATGACAACCTATGACAACAACCCATGAAACATTGGTTCCATAAGTCATAGGCGTTTAGATATGATCATGGGGTTTGTAAACTTATGACCATATATGAATATAGTGCATCTATTTTCTCCTGGGTGTCGAGAAAAATGTTGAATGCTTCAATTGTTCCAGAAATAGCACGCTGCATGGAATGTCTACTAAAACTCGGACAAACGTCTGTGGTAATCCAACCCAGTTTTGTTTTGAATCTGTATTGCTATGCAACTAATCACAAGATCTGCACTGAACCAGAACGAATTTGAAATAGCAAAGTAAATGGATAAAAGGACTCCGATGGTGTAATCAGGTATTTCTACATCTCTAAAATATGTATAATCAGCACAATCTTTACCTGGAAAGTCCAAAATACGGCAAAACGGATGGTGTTGCTCCGTCGATCTTCGAAACGCTTGTCCCTTCCGATTTTGACAATACGATAAAGAAGATAGGAAGAGAGACGTGCTCCCCACAAACAGACGAAAATAGTCGTCATGAGCTGGCGACTATCGTAATTCTGCAACGAAATTTCCAATTGTATATTTTCTGAAAACCTGTCGTGATTGTTTGACTGTAGATTGAATGAGTGCGGCATTCCCTTCAAGGTCATTCGCCTGTCTTAAAGTTCGGGATTGGGCGCTGCATCAAATCGTTGCAGTCTAATTGTGTCTATTATTTTGAGTTGCAAAGCGTGCATGAGATGTAGTGTAAAAGCAATGAATGCACTATTTGATGTTCAGATGTCGAAACTCTTTTGACCACAGATATTTGAGAAGTGGCAAACTCATGGAACGGTAATTCGGAAATAGGCTGTTTGATATGCAATTTATGAGCAATAACCATCAGTTACAATGACAAGCTCTTCATTCCTTACTGTCTACGGTAATAAGATGCAAACAAAATTATTCACCATGAGAATCAGACAGAAGCTTTTATGAGTTATCTTTTAGGGATCTTATTTAGAGATCTTGTTGATGCTTTGTTGTTGCTACAATTCTGGACATTGGTATGCTCATGCCCATAAGGCAAAAGTACACTCGTTCTTATCGAGACACTTATGCACTCGCTTATCCATCACTGTCTTCGTCCGGATATTGCAACATTCTTCTCCCCTTATTGTTAGCGCGGGCAAGTATTGGCCAAATTTATGTAGATCGTTGCCACAAAAACATTCACTTCTAGGTCAAAGTTGTTTCAACTTCTGATATGATTGGAAGATGTATAATACATGCAACATTTCACCATGCAGAAAAAACACCAAAATACCCGTTTTCTATGAGAATTATGAGTGGATCCATTGTAATCAGCTCGAAGAGATGTGATTGACAGAGTATCCGAGTTTAACTTGAAAAATCTGAAAGGTTCTTACGTAAACAATTCGATGCCCTTTTCTCAATAACAATAAATGGAAATTGTTAGCCTTTAAGATCCAGTCAAATTCTGATGCACTTCATTATGATCGGTGATCACAAAATTGGGAATTAATAACTTTGAAATCATGAGATAGGGGAATCAAAGCAAGACAGTTCTGAATTACTAGAATGTAATTAAGCGAAACAATCCCATCAAATTCAATATCTTGCAAAGATAACAGTGTAAAGTAGATTATTGTGAGAGACTCCAAGTTTCGTGTCTATTTTCA
Source organism: Eretmocerus eremicus (assembly GCA_030522705.1). Classification (NCBI taxonomy): domain Eukaryota; kingdom Metazoa; phylum Arthropoda; class Insecta; order Hymenoptera; family Aphelinidae; genus Eretmocerus; species Eretmocerus eremicus. Next base: position 7,040 of record JAPYYZ010013003.1, on the reverse strand, counting down.
GAGATATATAGTGATAATGCAAGCCTTAAAACAAATCTCAGTCAACCAGCTAGAAAATTTTTCTAGGAAACGTTGTATCGAATATTTTGAACACAATGTAACACATCATGTTGTAAAATAGTCGTGCTGAAAGTAAAAACCATTCGGATATCTTGCAAATTCAGGAAGTTATTAACTAAAATGTTAGCGTCTGGACTGCGGGAATCTTGGCGCCCAATGCCCACAGTTCAATGAATTCCAATCTTCTGGATTAATGAGTGTCAATATAAACATCCTCGGAATAAAAATCTATTTGGTTAATAACGAAGACAAAGAATTGGAGACTTGTACTCCATAACCAGATTCACCAGCATCCTCTGAGAGATTTAAATGTAAATGACGGGATTTGTGTAAATCTTTCCCAACTCCTCCTTAGGGGTAGAATCTTGTTTGGGTGTATCCGGTTGGAAAATTGTTTATGGATGAGCATTATTTGAATGGTGAGTGTTCTGTTTTGAAAGGTTATATGGAAAAGATGTGAAGTATCAGTAAATTAGGGATTGTGATTCCTCCAATGAATGGTTATTTGGTGAGATATTTATGAAGAAAACAACGAATTCGTAGTAATTACTAACGAGGCTGGGATGTATACGTATATAGGTATCTGGATTTTCAAGAGATTTGTGTTTTGCTATGTTTGATTGATTTCCGTGGAAAGAGATTTGGTCTTTCGTTACAATGTTCATAAATCGATTGGTATTGGAATTGGAACCAGAAAATCTGAAAATTTTTCTTACAGTATCCCAACGTTAAAATTTCGATCAGCTAAATTGTACCCAAGAAACAAAACATTTACGCAGGTATGAGAAGAAGCAGATTATTTTTAGAATGAAGCGATGATATAGAAAACAATCGTCTAGTTTCTGCTTTGATTACCTACTCTTAATAGTATTCATCGAATCTTTCGGTTGTAATTTAGTATTGAAATGGATATCGAATTGGATTGGACAAAATACATTATACAAAAATACTGGAACAAGAAAATTGTTTCTCATTTTCTGACCCTTAGGGGCCATCCATAAATGATGTCACGCTTGGGGGGGGGGGGAGTCCAGCCAAACGTGACAGGTAATGTATAAAAGGGACTCGGTAAAGGGCCTTAGCGCGATAAGGGGGAACGAGGGGGGGGGGGTTCAAATTGGCCAATTTCAGCGTGATTTATAGATGGCCCCTTATATTTGTTACTCTTTAGTCATAGCATTTTGAAGCAGAAACTGATGCTGCACCTGAATTATGGCACGAATTTCAGGCCTTTTGGATCAATTATCAAAACCATTATCAGTTCAAAAACTAGACTTCTGTTTTCTCCCAGCAATTGGACTGCTCGACTGAAATCATAGCTGCGTCTAGTCCCGAAATTTAATTTCTACTTCAATAGCTCTGTGCAAGTATCATTAACATTCGAGATGTTTTGGTTACAACTTACTTTCTATTCTGTTTATCTACTCACTATTTTATGTTGAAGGTATTAGTCAACTCGCGTCATTTTTGTGACATCCACATCAGACAATGTAATCAGTATAACTAGTAAAGCGTAATAACCAGAAAGCATTAACAACGATTTCCCTGTTTGACTACTATCTTCGAACTTGCTTATATTTTCATAAATCTAATTCGACTGTCATCCAAATCTATTCTAGTCAGATGAGGAAACTAGAAAGGTTCAAATCACCGTATTATTCGAATGTTACATTTGTCGTCAGGAAACACACAAAATTTAGTCTACACTCTACAGAGTTATTCTATTTTAAAGAAGTCAGTTTTAGAGTGTAATTTTAGGGGGTGCTCCTATAAGAATCAGAACAGTAATTACTTGTTAAAAATCATTCTCGTGCTGTGTAATTTGTTCCAAATAATCATAGTGCTACTTATACAATAATCAAACAGTGTATATAGTCATTCCTGAACAATGAATATCCAATTTATTTCATAAATCTCACAATAAGTAGACCTCAGAGCTATTTTTTCGAAAAGAGGCGAAGCTGCCGACTCACCTTACCGACCTGTCCGAGGAAGAAGGTAAACAGGGCGAGAATAATGAAATTCACGCCACCCGCGAAATCCGTGAGCTTGTCCATTTGGAAGGTGGCAGCGACCCCAAAGAAGATCAGCTGCATGGCGACCGTAACGATCGCGCTCACCGCGAGGTGATCCACGTCGAGGATGTCGACAGCCATTTCGACTTTTACTTCCAATTTCTGAAACACAGCAAAGCGAGACTAATTGTGATTCTTCATCTGCAAACATTCTAATAGCCGGGTATAGTTTAATTGGGGTTCCTGAATGGATTAGCAATCAGTGAGGTCAGGAAAGATCAGCTGATGAATTAAAATTCTTACTGTATGTCGCATGCCGTTGGGAGCTAGTTCAATTGTAAAAACTTGTGCGCCAGTACAAAAATACACCCTTTGTTTTTCTTTTAGGAAATTCTTAGAGCCATATAATTCTGTCTCAATCGATGAGTTTGCGTTATCAAAATATATGTTCTTGATCAAATTCAACCACTCTCTTACACAGTCATAAAATAGTAGCCCTGTTCCAATTACTTTTCAAGTAACCTGTAACGGAGTAAATCAAATTTTTCATACTTACTCATTGCAAGAATTATGATGCTAGAGCTTAAAAACTTCAAATTCGATTCAGATCTTGGAGTTAAAAAATCAGAGAAGTGTCAAGATCGAAACGCTCTCTGAAAAAATATAAAACACTCTACGTGAAGTGTTTTTGCGTGAAGTCAAGGATCAATGATTTTAAAATAGCCAGGAAGAAATCCCGGAGAATCAATTTTGCAAAGTAAGACAACAGTTGAGCATTTACATGTACAGCTAACAGTCGTCATCTATGAAACAGCATCAAATCAAAGACTCTCAAGAAGAGATAAAAGGTTGGATGTTTCATCATTTTTTTCTTTTTTTTTTGGAAATCATGTAACATTGAAGCAGTTAAGGACAAAATGACGCAAATGAATACATTATACTTATACTGTTGTGACTTTTAATTGACCTTAGTACTCAAGTTTAAAATAGATGGCCTTCTTCATAACTTGTTGGAAAACAACGTAATCCAGAGAAGAGGCATATTCTCAGTAGAAGGTCGCGGTTATTCTTGTGGCAAAGTATAATTTCAATCAGTTCATTTGTATTTGCAGTGGATTCAGTATAACTTAGATGTGAACTTTGTGACAATGTTTAAACTTCTTAAACCGTCACTCCAATATCAAATCGCCACATCATTGCAAACTTCACCTAGCTTTGCACCCAATTCATCCACGAATTTCCCGAAATTTCACAAGTCTGAACAGAGTGGTATTATATATGGGCAAAATCAACCTTGCGTGGTCGACTGAGCTTGTCAGAATTCCTTGCTTTTTCCTTGAGCGATTAATGACGAGAAGTTGAAATATATTGTCATCAACTCTCCAAAGCGGTGCAAAGCAAACCCATCATTGGAAATAAGGGTAAGTCGACAAAACTTGCCTAGTTCATATTTGAAGAAATCTGCAAAGAAAGCTATTTCACAGTTCCGAAACCCCATGCGAATCTTACAGGCAAATTATAATTTTGGTTTCAAATGCTGATGAGAGTCCAGGTCTCCTCATCGTATCTTAGATTGATCGGATGATGCTTCATCATATTTTCGTAATCAAGAAAATTATACGATGGTCCGGGCGATTCTGTTGGCGAGCTATATGCCACCAGAAACCTCTGAATCAACGAATTACAGAGAAATATTCTAAATTCGTCATCTATTCATGAATATTGGGAGATGATACTAATAGTTATTTACTGGAAACTTTGAATGTTTTTTGATCTTTTGCTAAGTTCAAGAGATTGTAAAGGCTTGATTGGCTCGTTGATTGGTCAAACTTAACATTAATCTAGATTGTCATAACTCTTCATGGTATTTATGGTGTCTGGATTCTAGACTCTGACTTATAGATTTGATGGATCAACTTTGGACAATTCATAATTTTGCAGACCGTTTTAGGCATCAGAACACTTTGAACAATTTAGTTTGCTCTGTACGCAAAACCTGGGAGTGCTAATAGTTTTTCATGAGGCCGACTTACCAATGCAAATCATTATTGAACGAAGTGAATGGCTTACAAGTTTTTGCTAGAAAATTTAAGTGTGATTAAGCCATTTCGATCGCAAGTTACGGTCAACGAACTTCATATTATTTGATTAAGCATTGGTACGACATGTTGTTGCATGTTTGAAGCGTTGTAAAATGACTGAAGAGCCTTACCCTGATAAATGGTGTAGAAAGTCCTTAGCGCTCAACCAATCTGTATCAATGACAACAAGTCCGCAGTTTGAGGGTTCTATCGTACAATGCAAGTTACTTGGGCATTTTTTATGAAAATTTTGATAGTCAATTTTAATCCTGTTCAAGGAAGCGTGAGTTAGGAACAAACAATTAATGTAGTTAGAGGTTGGTAGGACATATGCATTTATCAATATGAACTGCCACCCCATGACAACTAACTGCGGATAGTAGCCTTCTTGTAAAGCGGTACAGAACTCTGAGGATGGAACTTGAAAATTGTGAGACTTCTCGGCGCTTCCAGTGACAATGAATAATCACGAATGTTGGCGTCGAGCATCCTGATCCAAGCAATGTAAGCGATACAATTTTTTCAACATAAGATCACCTTCTAAATAAACGCAGGAAGCATTGCGAGAATATTCAGCACCCGTGGCACGCGATAGCTTCGATATCATCGAAAGATCCGCAAGCTTCGCGCGAAGAGGGCATTCGTCTACCGTTGACGCAGTGCGCACTGGCAGAGGCTATATTCAGTTTCCAAAAAGCTGCACGTCTAGCCTCGTTACGTATGGCCAGTCTCGCACGACAACAGCGTAGTTGCCCTCTCGTCTCGTCACTCCGATCTCACCTCCGAAGTTCATCGAAGCCCTCGATCGCGCACTGTTGTCGCAAGCTCACTATCACGTGTCGCACGCACATCGCGGACCACACGCACTCTCTTTTGCGCCTCAAGGTAGAGCTTGCGGGGAGAGTCGGACAAGGAGACACTCGCGGCGTGGCAACGCAAAGCTCCGGGCCGCTGGACCTCGCAAGCTCCGAGCTTCGCGTTCGGCGACGTTGAACGAGGCGCGAGGGCATACCTGGGCTACGAGGCGCGCGCCGAGTCCATTATCCCGTTGCGAGGGGCCGTCGTTGAAGCGCCAACGTCGCTGTCGTCGAGGCGCGGATATCACCACGTGGACTGGCCGCTCGAGGGCGAGGAGGAGCTTTCGGGGCGTGTGCTGGGTCGCTCGGGGCCGCGGGGCCCCGGGGACGGCATCGCGGCCGCGGCCATGTTCCGGGCACGTTGCACGTTGCAGCCGCAGCCGGCAGAATGCGTCGCCCGCCTCTCGCGGCCCCCGACGAGCTTTTCGCAGTGTCGCGCTCTATAACGCGGTGCGCGCCGCTGCAGCTTGCGCCGCGCGAACCTCCTGCGCCTTGCGCCACCAGCCCCCACCTCGCGAGCTCGCGACCCCCTGCAACTGGGCCGCGGCGCTCGAGGCTCGAGCCACCCTCTTCATCTTCTTTTCGCGGCTGGGCGATGGCCCTGCGGGGGGCCGTGGGCCCGATCGATCGTCGCTACTGATTTTGAATTTTCGCGCCAAGAGCTTGCAAGCTCTCTGCGATTGTTCGACCTCGCTCTTTCTTTTCGATCTCGAATTTTGAGTTGGCACGTTGGAAGGGCTGAAAGCGCAATGAGCTGCGCGCCGAAATTTTCAGTTCCCGCCTCGTGAGCTTGCAAGCTATCTACGCTTCTCCATCTCTACTTCCCCGAGCTCACAAATCTTACCCTATCTGTGGGCTGGATCGAGTAGTGGCCAAAACTTGAAACTCGCGCGGCCCGAGCTTGCAAGCTGCGCTCGCGCTCAATTTGCATTTAAATTCGCCTTGGCTCGTCGTCCGCGGGGCAGTTGGCCGAGCTTTCCACCCCCAAAATGGTCCGCAGCGGTTCCCGAGGCCACAGAGATTATTGGCAATCGGCTTCGGACGAGTGCGTCCGGTGCGGGCGCTTCAACTCGAGAGCGATCAATTATTTAGCCGCAGCCTTGAACTGAGGCGGAACGCCGCACGCGTTGCATGGATCATCCCGCGCGCTGGAGATTGGGTCGGCAGGGAGGGCGCTGAGTGTGACAATTAATGCGGGGACTTTGTGAAAGTCGATACGAGCTCGAAAGTACGCCGGTGTCTTTGGATCCGCTGGACAGTGCTTATGTCACGAAAGGATCGCAGCAATCGTCGCATTCTTTGGCCTGTATAGAACTTCAAAGACATCACTGCTACAGTAGTTCATCTTCGTTATTTTGAACCACTGAATATCATTCTGCTTATTCCTCATTTTAGAGGAAAATGCCGTTCAATACGAGTTCCATGGATTTCCATTCAACAATACGATCCATAAATTTTCAGTGATCACTGTACCGCAATTTGAAACAGCACTATCTCCGATCCTACAGGATCCATAATAGGGATTCCTAAGAGATCATTTTGAAGAGCAAAAAAGTACCAATTCCCTACAGTCTCAGATTATACTAACTGCGTCTCAATTTTACAGGACTGACAGTTGCTAATGAGTTTTTGAATCTACATGAATGAGTCACCTGTGACTGACTTACCAGCGAAGATGGATTGATTTTGAAAGAAGCATCTCGAAGGGAAAAATAGAATTTTGATTTCAAGGACAGACGAATTGGTCTCGGATATTTTGGTGAGTTGATACATATAGGCTCGAACCGGGGGCGAAGGTCTAAATAATTACGAGGGAACGGAAACCACCCCGCCCGAGTATTGAGTTATATATTTTGATCTCCTACGTGGAGAAGAAAGTTCATGGTCCATCCATGAAATTCACGTTTATTATTAGACTATTGAGAAAGACTACAGTACCTGCCAAATAAAGTGGAATATCAATACTCCTAGTAGAATAACGATACCTCAAGAACCCTTGGCTCCACGAGAACTTACTACGAGAGAAA
>JAPYYZ010013002.1:0-10648 GCA_030522705.1 Eretmocerus eremicus | reverse complement strand
AGTAAAAGTACTTATTGAAATTTTAGAAGAAAATCCAAGATGGTTGAGGCTAGTATTAGAAACAATAGATGAAAAGGAGCAAATATGAGATGACACAGTAGCCACGAAAGATGAGGAATGCGAGAAATGAAAATTGACATGCCCTCAAAATTGTACTCAAACTTGAATGCATGATGGATTAACTCATAACTCACTACGTATGCAATTTTACTTACAGGCCCGACAAGTATCTTCCAGCCAGAATTCTTGGAACAAATGCAGGATTTGAAACGGCGATACGAAGATTTGTTGAGAGACCTTCTCCCGTATTGGAGCCAAATTTCTGGTCCTGTCAGACCACAGAATACGGGTAAGGCCATTCCTATGATATTGAGTCGACAACCGAATCTTGTACCTTGAGTGTGCTAACACTATTAGTAAGTTTGTTCATTTGGACTATTCAAAGTGAAAAGTTTGTTGAAACATCTTCGTGTAATCCCCTACTCTCACGCCAATCCACAGTGCCAAAATCGAATCAAGATGGGTGATGTGAGCCCATTCGAGACTTTTGCCGAAGAGCTATGTGCGTCACGATTTAAGAGCATTCTTACATACCGCATTCCCATCGGGGGGGGGGGGCGTCTATCATATGAGTTTACATTTTGGATGACGAATCTATGATATTTGTCATCCGAATTGAATGACGCATAACTACTCATTCAGCTGGATGGGAGGAATTCAGTTCATCGCGCCCCATAAGATGATGTATCAATCCTCCGAATTGGTACATCAGCACAAATACCGAACTTTATTGTCAGCTTTCCGTCAAGCGTCGATGAACGAGTTTACAGACGGATGATTTATATGCTATAAAAGGCGGTCCCCCACTTGATAGAATTTCTGATCAAAGCCAGCCATTTGGCCAAAAGGCTGGTCTGAGCCCGCCCGATTGGAGAATCTAAGATGTAAAGGCTAGCTGTTTGACCGAAAGGCTGATTCTACCTCAGATTCTACCAATAGGCTGCGACATACATAAAATCCGCTGGGATAACCAGATGATTAATTTTGCCACTCAAAACTATTATAAAACACGGTTTCCGATGGAGCATACCATGGAAGTTTGCCTGAAGTATCTCGTCATTTTTCAAGCACTAGCCGCACAGTCATCGAATTTGACGATGGCGACGAAATTGATTGTATCCTGATCATCGAGACATACTCTAGAATTGTTTCTGTAATATTTATTGCATAGTAGTTATTCCAAATTACACTCAGGGCAAGGCAGTTTGATTCAAATGTTGCTATAACCGGCACTCATTTCTCTTCTTCTAGATTCAATATATAATAATCTCATCCACCGAATCCTGAACATGAGCTCCGAATTAGAAAGAATGGTACGAAAGATTCGAACTGGGTTCAAGTCAGCTGGAAGATTCGCAGACTCGTAACTCTTTGAATTGTCCTCGTTATTTACATGACTTATCAAGATGTGTGAATGGACTGCTAACGAGAAGGTTTCTCTGTGTTTGTGTCACAATATTGATATTCACTATATCAAATCGGAAGATTGCTGCCAATAGTTATAATAAATACCCGATACGTCGAATACACAAGTGCTTTGTTCAATTACACTCCTGGCAGCCAAAATTGGCCTGAACTCATCAGAAATAAATGTTATGTCAGCCCCTGTGAGGATTTATGTTGATCAAGCAGATTCAGCAAAAAGTTTATGTCTTAATCATTGCGAGCTACTACAATCGAGAGATCTACTGTCAAATGGGTAGCCTAAACAGCTAGCAAAATTTTCAATCAAATATAGACTGCACGAGCCCTCGACAAAGGACAAATGCAAGAGAATCAACTATTCTCCGAGCATTGGAACGCAAAATGTTGAAATGATCCTTTAGACCAGTCCAGAGTGTTCTGTTCTACCGATCTAGTGAGCTGAAGAATGTGCATGTATTCCGCTACTTCAATTTGTATACAAAAATATCCATTACCGTACAGCAATAGCCCCCAGAGACCATTGAAAACATAGAGCCCCAAAATTTTTTTAACAACCGTATCTCATCCGAAAAAGTGTCCTAAATTCGACTTAGGCGATTCGTTACAAAATACGAGATCATTTTCTCATCAAATATCCAAACCGTGGCATGTCCATACCTCGGTCCATACCGTGGCAAAGACGCTTGAAAAATTGCCCATATCTTTGACAAGGCTTGAGGAAGGATCGGTACCGTCTGGTTATTGTTCTTGGGACGTCAAATAGATCCAAAAGGACCCACGAGAAGTCAGATTACAGTATACTTCGATCAGTTATTTGTTGGATCCATCATAATCCGGACCTCGACCCGGAACGTTATTGGGCTCAAAATTGGTAAGTTTCGGCGAAATCAGGCAGATCCTAAGTTATCGATTAGTTTGCGAATTTGTAGGAGGGACCATATCACATTTTCTCGTTTCGGACATGATACGCTTTCAAACGCGTGGATGAAATTGGTAATACCGCGAACCAATGGTATTAGTAACTAATTATTGACAACATGCATGTCGAACTTATCTTGAACAAGCTCGTAAAAGTCTCAAAAAGTTGCAGAGTTCCTCGGAGACCTTTTAGCTCCATGTTATTTCAGCGTGAAAATGTTGAGGCGGACATATCGCTCAGGTGAGTAATTTACGAGATTGGGAGGAGCGCTCGAGCGCACGCGTGCGCGATTTGACACGCTTGAATCCGCGCAAATACTCTCGCCCGATGTGCTGTAAAAGCAGCATGTGCTCGAGCTTCTCGGTGCGTGCCTCTCGATCACAGATATCATCTGTAACTCTCACTTTCAATTTTCTCGCGAATATTACGATTGATTGATCGAACCAGCACGCAACCATACTCTGAAACACCGATACTCCCGGGAGAATATTTTTTCGCTCGAGCACGGATTCTCGACTAATGCAACATTCACGTCTTTGTTTGGGTTCAAACAAAGACGTGAATGTTGCAATTATTCTGGTCGCACCTTTCAAATAGTCTGCTTGAATAAACGAGTGCTTGTTAGCACATTATGCTCGCGAATGGGATCATTTTTTGAATTGACATAGTTGCAACATTTATTAAAACAATAAAAAATAATGGTAGTATCAATAATAATAACAAGTTATTAATATGAGTATATATAGGTTCGGGATTGAAGGAAAATTAGGGTTGATTCATAAAACCTTGGACTCATTGTAAAATACTCTAAAACAGACCAGCCATCGGCTGGGATTATGCACCAATCTCGGCACCAACTACGCAAGTCAAGGACATTCAACATTTTTTTCTGGTCACCATCATTATATTCTTTAACATTTAGCTAATCTTGGTGTTCTTATCATTTGATCATAAACGAAAAAGGTGAAAGCTCTTGCGAATCAAAGGAAGTACACCTCACGCAAAAATCTACCGCAGAATCGGTTTACGTGATGTCAGTTTTGCATTTCTCAATTTTTTGATGGATATTATTCGGAAACTATGCAGTCAATCGGGAGTTGAGGCAGCCATTAGTATCTTGTTCCTTCTCCATTTTAAAATTTTGCTCATAATCGGATTTTTGTCTAGAGCCCAATTCGTAGTTTTTTTTGCGGTCGTTCCCATAAACGAAATGTTAAAAATATTTGTAAAAATACTACAACTTTTGGAGCCTATATATCTCCGAGACGAGATGGTGAATCCCTCTGGGAAAGTCAACAGGGCTTACAGATGTAATATTACATATAAAATAGCATCGTAGACCCTGTAAACTTTCTTAGAGGAATCGACCCGAAACTTTGCACACGTACTCATTAATCATCTCACGCACACTTGAACGCCCAAGTACACAAATATTTCTGAAGGTTTTTTGGGAACGAAGATGTCTCACTCTATGTATTCGAGATCACTTGTTACGCATTTGATGTCCAAATTAGTAATTTCGTAAAACTGGCTTATAGACCAGAAGCTGGCTAACGGTAGGTGGTGACCATAAGTATAACTTTTTGGCTATGCGCAATCGATCACAATTGTCTGCGTGATCATGGATCTCGCATCCAAGACAACAGCAAGCGCGACAAGTCAATCCCGAGCTTATCGAAGTTGGTAATAAAAGTCAAATTCATGATCATTTTTTCCCATCTGGGACAACGATATTCTGGATGAAAACGAGTCACCGCGTATATCGCGGATATCTCTTCAGACAATTATATTCTCATATGGATTGGATTCTGCGGGGCGGGGGCGGGGGGGGGGGGGGGGGGGGGGGGGGGGGGGGGGGGGGGGGGGGGGGGGCACCCTGATCCACCCCTGTGAGAATCGGTGACTTTCGTCATGACCTTAGAATATCCTTATGCCGAGAAAAGGTTATTGAAAAAGTGGAAAAATGATATCCTCACCCAAGTATCCACGAAACAGCCAATATGTTTAGCGTCGTTGAGCTTGTCATTGATATAAAACCAATGTGTGATAAGTTTTCCCACTTTTTATCCTTCCGTTTCACTCTTGTTGGTGGACACGTCTACCATACTGATCGAAAAAACCGGCTTTACGGAACGAGTCACACGCCTGCTCACGTCAATGCACTTTCTATTGAGTATGGAATTTTCTTCCCTCGCGGCATCAGAACAGAACAATTCAGAATGCTGAGAAAAATTTCTCTGAAGTGTATAAAAAGTAGAACACTCTTCAATTCCGATATTAAGCTCATTTAAGGAACTGCTCCACAAATAGTCATTATTCTTATTACATTTTCAATTTTGATGCGCTCTGTGGCTATCGGCGCGCGAGGGAATAATTAGTTTTCTTGTAGTTCCCATCATCGAAAATGCTTCGTATGCATTCAAACCCAAATGTTTGAATCAAAAGCAATAGCCGAGGCAATGCGGCAACGATCGTCGCGTGTATCAGAGGCGTACCAGTGGTTGTGGTGCTGGGCCCCTCTTCTGATTGAAAACAGTGAGAGAAGATTTTTGTGAAAATCTTTCTGGTTTTCTAAAGCAGAAATGCTATTAGCCGAGTTTTCCACTGATCCATGCATGTGACAAGACCTTTATGAAAATAGGTCTTCGAATCCTCGCACATACCCCTGCACTATCATGAAAAATAATCGTAGAAATTAAGTCAAATTTTCATTTTTATAATATTATCTTAGTTTGTTATCTCTTCTTCGGTCTCCACGAGATTGCGATTGAGAAATAGTATCTTATGTAATGAATGAGTTCACTATGTGTCTCAAATTTCTGGCGAAAATAAACGTTTGTAGAAAGTTTATCGTCACAGTCAGCTATTGATTCCTGCTTACATGGTCTTTATCCTAGGATTCTAGATAAAAATGAGGACAATGAAGGCTGCATTTGCAAGCTTATTCAATACCCTACAAAATGATTTAAAATATATACGTTTGAATTGGATCATTTGGATACGACTTATCTTCAGTTCACAGAAAAGTGATTTTTCGCGAGTAGGCCATAGCGAGGAGAGGGCTCGACCTGAGGTCTCAATCTTGCTGAAATTTCTTTTCCACATTTTTTGACCCAAAAAAAGATTCCCGTATTTTTTTGTTTAATCTAATGGGCCTCCCCTCCAAAGGTACAGATAGATAATTTAGCATTGCAAGCTATGTAGGCAATGTTTATGTTTTTCACTATATCTTTGGAGGGGTGTCCCACTGAACTAAACGAAGAATAAAGGTATCTTAATTCGGTTCAAAGAACGTGTAAAAAAATTTCCAGCAAGATTAACCTGCCGGAGGTCAAGGCCTTTCCTTGAATAAGTGTTGTGCCAACTTGCTCATACCTTTCGACTGGTCGGAGTCGTCGATGGGATAGCTATGAAAAATTCACTCACTAGGCGAAAATTAAATAGATATCTAACAAGTGTTCGAAGTTGGCTCAGCGATTAATCAAATGGGTGAGGGATTGAGACAATTGGTTGATCCCAAAACGTGTGATGCGAGTTTTTTTCTGAGGCCCTGCGTGCGTAGGGAATCAGCAATAACTGAGAAAACACAGATACACTACTGTTGCCCTAAAAGTCGTGTACATGTACAGTTTTTTATACATGCAAATTACTACACGGACTGAATGCGCCATTAGGTCGTAGTATGCGTATGTTTGAGATAATCATGGTATGGGTAAATTGGATAGTACCTCCCTATACCAAATCGAATTTTGGGATTTTGAAAAATTGCTCTGAGGGTCTTTGAATAAGGGTTTGAGTGTGCCAAGGTATATACGTTGAGATTGATTGAGGTAAAATTGTTTGACATTTCTTAGAGTAAACAAGAGTTCTTAGCCGTGCAATTGGAAAGAAAGCAAGGAGTCCCATATATTCAGGTGTCAAACGCAAAAATAATTCTGGATCGGTACAAATTACCTATTTCTCTCAATTTTAACATAACAAACGTAGAAAAAATACTCAACGAATTTCGTGAAATGTGCCTTTCCGAGATTCGCATGCGCTGGCTAGTTATTGGGTACACTATAAACAAGTTGGGCACACTTATTTTATTTGATCACATGATCATTATTCATTGATGATCATTATCCTTCATCACTCGACTCCCGATATCGGTAAAGCTGATAATAGCGTTGACTTTGTTAGGATTTTATAATGTAGTAGCTTTCTATCTTACCAGCCAGAGCGGGGATCGCGGTTCAAAATTGCTGCCTGTAGGGTGCAGCATCGTATAGTTTCTGTTGCGAATTTGTATTCGCAAGTTTTTTTTTAAACCCAAATGATCGAATCAAGCTAATAAGCATTTTATATCCACAATGCAACGTGTATCATGTACTGTTTTACTCGCATGCTAGACTTTGCCAGTAACTTGGCCAATCTCGTTGGGCGTTATAGGCTATTTTGTTTGATGTCAAAAGCTGCATCTGCAAGATGCCTCCAAACTCCTTTTTTAAACCTGTAACATGGCATTAATCGTAGAATGATTATGTCGACCAATTATAAATTTTTGTTGCGTGTATAGTCCAATTAGCTAACTTTCAAATTTTCCATACCACGCTGTCAAAGATTAGCTTTTGTTTTTAAAATAATCCTAGTCTCTGAATTTTGTCTCACTAATATCTATCGAGGCTTTTCTTGAAATCAATGAGCTATGAGATAGAGGAACCTAGTACGCGATAAGCGTTTCGGGTTATTATAAGATGAAATTTTATTTGGAGTTGAATGTAAATATGTGACACAAAATTCAAACCGTAAGATACAAGGGAACCTCGGTTACGTCATTCATCCAAACAATGAACTATTCATGCGCCTCAAACTTTCCCCATTCTTTGGTTGTGAATTTTAAGTTTTTGAGCAACCTGCAAAAGCTCATTTTGACGATACACGGCGTAAAAGTTTGGAACGAGCCCTTGCAAGATGCTCTAGGGTAAACCAGTCAAATTATAGAGCAAAAACAAAAAATGGCCAAAGTGACCCCGAGTGGCAAAATTAACCCCAGCTCACAGAATCATAAGATTTTATACCAAACAACATTGATGGGTAAAATTTACGTATATGTGTATACATATAACTGATTCCGCCGAAAGTGGGATTCTCTGCATCCGAGGCTCGCACCAACTTCCACGCTCGCTTCCACGACCTTCAATCAGCACGGCCAAAGTGTATTCTATCGGTATACAACTTTGTAGTTGGTTTTCGAGTGATTTTCTATGCTTCCATTTTTTTATTGGATAATTTGGGGTCAAAATGTCAATTGCGTCCCCTGTCCAGAACAACTGTCAATCATAGAAAATCGGATGATACTTCCGGCCTACAGTTCTTCCATGGTGTATTTTATCGAAAAATATGTGGTACAATAGTTTTTAGAGTGAAAACCAATCTTCTGTTAGGCCCATACAATCATCAGGGCCCAAAATGGCCGTATCGTGGCTTGTCCTTTGGCTCAACTCTCGCATTTCGTGTGAATAAAATTGATATAAAATATTGAACAATCGATCTCTGCGGTATGAAATCTTAATAATGGACTATACCATGGTATATTTATCACTGAACCGAGTATCTAGAAATTTTCCTGGACGTGCGGTTGCAATCGAGATTTTGTCTTTGCGTTTTGATCGATTTCCGAGGTATTCATGGTATTGCTGCTCAAATAATTTTTGAGACAGAGAACCCCTTTGTTTTGGTTCCACTAACATTCAGAAGTCCTCAAGTTTGAGATTCCAGACTTCTTCCCCCTGCCGTAGATTGAGCATATAACGAGGGATGTAAGAAACAGCTTCAATTTTTTATCTGCCTTTGTAAGAAGTGTCTGTACCGTGGCTCAATTGTTATCGAGACCAGTTTGACTATTATGGTATCAAACAAACATTTTTTTCCGTGCATTGAACCATGAAAAGGTGTCCAGTACTCGGAAAAATCGATTGGTCGTCACAGCCTGAAATGTCTAGATCGTCGCTGTCGGTATTATAGCAATATCCCGCGTGGTTTCAGAGTTTTCTCGGAGTGGGTCGCATATGTTGTGCTAAAATCGAAGAAAATGTTGTTAAGAGATTCCTGCCGGAGATGAGTTATGGCCGATTTCTTCTTCTCCCTTGTTTTTGAGTCGAAATCGTGCAGAGCAACGGAATTGACCATATTCTAGACGTGCCTATATTTTTGGGACTAATGTCCGCTTAATATACGTATTGAATATCGGAATGGCATCGAAATGGTTAATGACAATGATATCCATATCACGCGTATATTCTGACCTAATCTTCTGCTGCGTTGGTAGAGAATCAATCTGTTGGAAGGAGTATCTTAGACTAGTAGTATCACTGACGCATTAAAGGCGCACAATGACGTTAAACTGCAGAACCTCACAACTTTGAGTACGATTCACCATATAAAATTAATATGAGACCGTACAGATGAGTGTAATCTCATCCACGTACAAATAAATTGATTCGGGACTTTGGATACATTTAGTAGCCAATAATAGAATTCTCTTGGAATAGACGCGTAGGCAAAGCTACAATTGGACAGGTTGATGACCAGAGGCTTAGTATTTTATGGCAATGACAATAAACCTCTGTTTTCCAGAATTTTCAAATGCTCGTACAAGAACTGAGAAAAACACTCCTGTCGAGTTTTTTGGTCTCAAAAAATACAGCTTGCAGAACATTTTCCCATAGATTTGGTGGGAAAAAATCATGTATGTTTTTTGTAATCTAGAGTCTAGATTCTAGCGTTGAAATGCCGAGTTTTTTGAAAATGCTCAACTTGACGACCACCTATAGCTCATAATGAAAGAATGATAATGACGCTCAAAGGTTCAAACGAAATGTCTTTTCAAGGTCTTCAAATTTGGTCCTTAGTAAAATTTGGCTATCACGCTAGCAATTCGAGTTCGACCGCCTTAAGGATTGTTAAAATCCCTTTTTTTTCAATCGGGCTCCGTACGGCCTACTAGACACAATGAAACCACACTCAAAAATTTTTCTCCCAAAAGTGCAATTCTCGAAAAAAATAACCAGAGTACGTTGAAAAAGGTCGAGCTGGGTCGGAGATATGAATTTTTTGAAAATAGACTGAATAGGTGCCAGTAAGAGCCTTTTTTGCTCTATAGGGACTACCACAGGGTCCGAAATTCTGAAAAAAAAAGTTTTTTGTACCATTTCAACAGAGTACTAACCGAGAAAATGGTTTGGAATATTTTTCAGAGCTCCTGGTGACGGTGTTGTCCAGCCTGTCCTAGAATTCCTGACTTTATATCAGAGTTCCAAGCACGAGAAAATTACTGTAATCAAGAAATCGGGCACGTTAACCCTACACTGCCTCGCATCGCATCTCAAAAACCGGTCCTGTTTTAGCTTCCTTGCAAGCAATGAGAATTTGGAGTTTTGAAAAAATCACGAGGTTCCTTTCGATCACTCCCCGTCGCGGTCCTAAAAAAATAGCGCAGAGCAGGCGCTCCAATCGGCGCTGCACGCATTTAAAAAATTCGTTCGGCAGCTCTGCAAAGTCGCTCGCGTGTGCGCTAACTCCCAAAAACGTTTGCGTTCCCCTTTATTTCCAACCAACGCGGGCAAGCTGCTCGCTCTACTCTCTCTCTCTCTCTGTCTGTCGCGCTTACACGCGCAACAACCCCAAAGAGCCTCCGTCTTAATCCGTGCCCGATCGACGCGGGGCATCAGTCATCAATCGCTCGAATTGCGGCTCGCGCGCGCGCGCGATCGGGGCCGTTGAAAAAAAAAAATACGCGGGCGCCCCTTTTTTATTCTCTTCCCCCCTGTAGAGCGGCATCGGAGCCAGCACCTGGAGCCCTTACGCACAGCAGCATCGCTCTCTCGCCCGTTCACCCTTGCCCTCGCTGAAAAAGTGCGCGTGTGGACCTACGCACTTACTTGCACGGGCGCAGCCTTTGGCCCCGGCTCGCGGCATCGAAAAAAACTCGCCCCCTTGGGCGCGAATCTCTCGCGCGACCCCACCCCGCTCCCGTATATATACACGACACAGCCCGTTTTTCAAGGGGGGCTGCTTTCTCTCTCTTTCTCTCTCTCTCTCGCTTTCGAAGGGTTGCTTTAAATGATAATGTAAAGGAGCGCGAGCGAGTGGAGCTGATTCTCTCCGGCTCGCTCGTATGTGGGGGTCCCTTCTCGATGGAGAGGCGAGGAAAAAGTGTGCGAGAACGGGACGAGTTGGCTCAGTTGAGATCGAGATTTTGAA
>JAPYYZ010012998.1:0-10769 GCA_030522705.1 Eretmocerus eremicus | reverse complement strand
ATACTGCCACATATAACATATGTGGTAGTAACGAGGAGAGTCCTCGACCCTGTCGGAAGTCAATGAATTTGCACAAGACTAGGTGGCGTGTGAAGTGATCAGTAACCTCCTTACATGTAATGCAAGGGATATTTTACGCGCGTGTGACCATCAAGCGGCCGCTGTATGGGTGTTGAACTCGTATAGATACTCACCCCTGATCAGGGCTCAGTCACTGCTGCACGAATGCGATTATCTCAACTTGCCATTGTTCAGAATCGTTTGCGCGGGTGCATTTACTGTCCTGATCTCATGCACATATAACTCGATGCGCGTTGTGCCAGGTCTGAGTCCCTGTTTCAACTTCAAGAACAGCTCTTTCCATCAAAGGTGTATTGATCCGTACATAGTAGATCGCTGCCCACAGTTTTCAGTTTGGTGACGGCAACTTGGAACTAGTCGAAAAAAAAAGTATGAAAGAAGAAAGAAAGTATGAGAGAAGAAAAAAAGTATGAGAAGAGTTCAAACTCATATTGATCATCTCTAAGACTTCTCAATGAGTTGAATCAGATCTTTCTGAATGAGATGGCAAGGGGTTTATGTCATTATTCTTTCCAAACGCTCATTCGTTTTCTAGATTGCTTCCCATAATTTCCAATCTAAATAGTCCAGGTTGCTTTATAATCTCTAATGAGGTTGAATAAAAGCTTTATATAAGAAGAAAAATAGTCTAGATTGATTTCCATAATGAATATTCGCGCGTGGGAAAATGTAGAATACTTGATTGTCTGCAAGAGCAAAATGATATAGAAATCTTCCAAAATCATGTACACGTTTAAGCACAAATCCGTAACAATATTCGAAGGACTTTCTGAATGTGAGTTGCTCAATTTCCAAATTGTAATCTGGGAGGAGACCCAAATTTAGCACCAAACTGTTATGAAAAGTTCGAAATAGAATCAATTGTCAGGTAAGAATCCCATTCTTGACTGAAAACTTTTCTGATGAGACTTGTCAAGTGATCGTGGTTTGGATTAACCTCAGGATTCTCTGTGAAATCTAATAATTCCCGTCGAATTAGACAATGCCATCGTATTGACGGTAAGGTTCTTGATCATAAATTAATTTCTTATAACAAATGTGATGAATTTATTTCATTACACAAGGAAGTGGGTCGTTATCATCTAATCCCCTTAAGGGTGTCACTTGGACTGAGTTTAAATTCCAGTGCGATACGCTTTTGAAATCATGTAATACACTCATTGCATGCAGTACTCACTACTATTCTTTGAATTCTAGTAATGCCCTCGTTTGATGCCTATCGGAGCTTTCCATTAGAGGAAGCAGGCCCAAACACATGACATGTATGTAATCGGTATGCATGTACTTACTCCAATATCACGCATCGCAGTAGCTAGTTACATCTGCTATAGCTGTTGGAATCTACTGACCTCACTCTTATCAAGCGAGCCAACACAATAAAAGTATAGAGACGCGAAGCTGATTCGTCATGATGCGCGACTCTGAGTCTCGCATGTATATGGGTCTTTGAAGAGCAACGCGTTACGCAATGCCGTGATTCTTTCATCCTCAATTAATCCAATTCGGCTACAAATCACGTTAGCACGGAGAGATTCAATGTGGTCGAAAGACACGCAGACGCGCGGAGTCTCGAATAAACGACTCTATTGGAGCTTTCACTCAAGATGCGCGCGCGGACGAATGCTAATTAAATATTGTTTCACTGCGGTAATTGTCTTGATTCGTTGTTTTAATGCATCTCCGCCTATGTGCTCTCGAGCGACAGAGGCGGCTAAACTCGCCGTCTTCGAGCGCGCTGTTCATTGGGTTAATTAACTCGTTACTTTTTATTGAATTTTCCCGTCTCTTCTTGGAAATGTAGTGGGTCGTGTGCCGTCTTGATGGGCTCAATGAAACTAGCTGGACAATCTCTTGTGAAACTCGGGATATGCGTTGAACTTACCGATCAAGAAATATTGAAACTGTCACGGCTCTTGTAACAGAATCCAGAGGGTTGCTTAGAATGGCTAGAGTATGTTTAGAGTAATATTGAGATAATCGAATGAGATATTTCATCAGATCTAGCCAAAGTAAGTATACGTTCAGAGAACTCAGTTGAAAAATCTATAACCAATTGTTTCCTTGCGAGTGAAAATCGTCTACAAACAAAGAAACTCAAAATTGGTCCGTGAATAACATTTGCGTCGTCACAGCGATCAAAGGATGATTGAGGTTATGGACTGCGGTAATGCACGTGGGCGATATCTTCGCGTAAAGCGCCGACGTTCCCGAAGGGCGCTCTCTGTATCATTAATACCACGTTTCTTGAGGATTACCATGCTTACATTTGTTTTAATCCTCAAAGTCAGATCTGATCTCTGGATTCCCATTCTAACCGATGGACCTGGGTCTAGATTTATTCAGACCATCTAGAGCAGATGTGAGGCTTGGACTATTTGTTGAATTGATGCGTTTCACAATAAGACGAGCCATGTTTTTCATCACTTTTGCATGAGTCTCATACCGATGATTCACAAGGAACATGGCCATAGTTTCTATTGTAGGCGTACCTCAAAATCATGATAAAATTATCAACTCTCATTCAAATCACACATGGAAATATCAGCAGTAGCTTATTATCACTTGATTTTATTGAACATGTGAAATTCACTGGCGTTATAATCTGACCCATCTATTAGATCTGCTCGGTGCAAACAGTGTCTATCTCCCTAAGAGTTTGATCATGAGAGATGGTTAGCCATCTTTGCATCAGTGACACCTTAGGCTGAAAGAGGGCGGTGACCAGCTTGATCTCACGATCCGTCGGGTCAACCTAAAATGAATGGACTAACTTCCGGCCAGCTCACCGAGTTCGTCAGAGTCTGCCTTACTCGACTGTCGCTCATTCGTCTTTATTATCGCCGAAGCTCTCGTCGATGAGCTCTCCTTCATTCTCTCATGCACCTATTCACTCACTCTACTGTCTTCCGCAACAACCCAAGTTTGTATCGTACCGAATCTATCCAAGGCGAGTCCATAGACACAATGAAAATGTAATAGCAATGCTACTGAGAGATTCATTGTCGCATGTCGTAACGATTTACTGTGGAAGGATATGTGACTCTGAGACAAATTGGTTGAATCAAGCGGCTTTCGTACATTCTCAATGTGACGTACACGCCCGCGCATCACGCAGAGAGCACGGCTATCGCATGGCGACTATAGTGGGTCAGCCGAGACAAATGAACGCGTGATGGGTCACATGGATATGACTCATAGGAATATAATGCCGAAGAATTACATAGATGCGAAAAAAAACTAACGATCTGCGACCTTGTCTTCAATTTTCGTGCTGTTGTCGCCTTAGTTCGCTTTAGCTGACTATTTCAGTATGAATGAAACCTTTGAGTGAGGATGGTTACTTCTTCCTTGTCAAGACAAGATTACTCGAGATTTTTTTACTTTTCATTCTTATTTTTTTTATTTTCCTTTACTTGAGGTTTATCTTCAGCCATTGTGAGTTTGATGCTTATGACAATTATAGAACTTCATTTATAGAATCCAAATGGAATTCGTCTAGTTGAGGCCGTCAAATCCATGGAATCAGTTGAGCACTATTCACGGGGGGAGGAAACTCACAGTGAATCGACGAAAAATGTAAGGAAGAAGAAGTACTGGTCAACAGCCATCCAAGATAATAATCTTGCATATTCGAAATAATCTCATCGGAATCATTCTAGATTCTACATGAGCACTTTTAAGTGCTACATTAAATGTAACACGGCAGTGGTAGATAATATATAAGCTTAGTATGATCGAATTTTTTTTTTTAGATTCTTCATTGTTCTCATAGGGAGTATCTCAATATTTTGTGAGCAGTAACAAATGGGATCACTGAGTAGTTCACTTTAAACTCAGGAGCCGTTTACAAACTACGTAAAAAATGCGTTTCGGACATTTTTGACACGTGCTTCCTCTCCGTAGTTCACTGTAGCTTCTTAGCCAGGTAGGTTCCACCTCCACCTGAAAAACTCCTTAGCTTTTTCCGAAAATCATTGAATTTTCATTCAATTAGAACGATGCATAAATTGAAAGGAAAAACTATAGCTTAAGTATTTATTATTCGGAAATATCTACATCTTCAGAAGCTGTGAGCTGATATTATCTCAAGTCATCTGTGATGGAAATTCAATTCTTCACAGGCGAGTCCGAATCGATACGAACGTAGTCGGAATATTTCGTGTTCTCCAAGAGCAAAATTGGGTCTGCTTAAAAAATGAGAAACTACGAAGCCGAAGTTGCGACCCCCCGCCCCCCCCCCTCACCCGCCGTAGGCTTTTAGTGATTTTCAGACCCCCCCCCCCCCTCTTTCCTCGGCTATCTACGTGATTTGTGAATAGCCCCTTACAGTATAGTATCATCTCCAGTTTCTTACTACTACTTACTGAGTTTTTGTCAATCCTATCTTCTGTTTGTTCGGATACTTAATTGCATCAAAAAGCCTTCATAGTCTAAAAAGATCAAATCTATCAAGTCCTTTCAAGTCCTATCGAGAATATTGTGAATTAGATGGACTCTTAAAGAATCATCAACAATCGATCGCGAAAACTACTTTAAAACGAGCCACATTACGGATTTCAAGATTTTTGAGGATCTCCAATGACATTACACAACAATCAAAGTTTTCTCAGGCCAAAAAGTTTATGAGTTGAGCGTACCTCTCGCAGAATTTCAACACTTCTTGTCTCCAACCTCCCGTGGATGAAAGATTGGCAAGAGGAGGAAGCTTCACCGATGGATTCACTGCGGCTTCTTGCTACCACAGCAAGACCCTCTTGATTAATGGATCTCGTCAGGTGCAGGGTCGTCTCATTCTCGCGCACAGTCAATGTTCGGTGCACCTCAGAGCAATGTTCCGAAAAAAAAAACTGCATTCGTACAGGTTTCTGTAATCATCAAGATTGTTCTTCTAGGAAATCATGCTATATTGTCATGAAGCTGTCAGTCCAATTATTGAAACAGTTATTTGATGGATCCGATATACATGTTTGCCACACAACTGAGGGAAATTTCCTACATTTGGCTTTTTTGATTTTTACCTTGATGTGATGATATCGATTACATGAACTTATATATCCATAGATGAACTGAACACATGTGTGCCAATTTATGTTACCCGTAACCGGGTAACTCTCCAGACATTCGGCCATCACTGATCTCTAATTGATGAAAGGGAAATCAAAAACAGAATTCTAGCCGAAAGTCATGAGAGCAAGAGTTATACGCAAACCTTCTGACAAACACGCACTTGGGGCTTCCTTCATCCTATCAGGAAACCATTTCCAACAATTTGTTGTTATAATCCTTTGCAATCAGCTGAGCTCCAAGATGATCTGGCATAATCCAATAATCAAAGCTTTCATCGGACAACGATCAATTACGTTGCGAATAAAATCATGAGAAAGAAGCAATTTTTCGAGTCGTTAATCGCGCAAAAGGCCTGCGAGAAAATTCCCACCTTGGAAATAGTTGCTTTCATCGATACTTACAGCACTCAGCTTGCAGCTAATGGTACGAGAAAACATTGTGCTGCTCTACGAAGGAGAACAAAGTGGCGTAGCAGAATGGACGCGCACAGCAGCAAGGTTTGGAGGATAGGGGAATGACGAGAGCTTGAATGTCTGTCCTCTCTCAGCCCTTCCCTCTTACTCTCTCTTCTTCCGAGCCGTTGAATGTGTGTTAATGTACAGCTCGAGATACAGCTGGCTTTTGGATGATAAGCGTAACAAATTGCTTTATTAGATTCGTAACCTCGGGATATCTCCATACTCACTTCTCTTGTCTTCTTAGGATTCGCTCATCATCAAACACGAGTCACGATCATGTTGTTATTGTTATTTGTCTCATGGATACATCAATATACTTGTCCACGATCTTATTATCGTAGTTTCCTTCTGGTTGCGGTCAGTTTATTTCTACAGATTAAAGCCTGGCACATTCTACATTCAATTGTAATAATACATGAGATGTCATTCGAATACTCCTTGATTAGACACGAGTTAAATGTGTGATTGCAAGATAACTATTTTCATGGCTGACCACAAACATTTTCTAGGCGAGGAAATAGCCAAAAGGTAGCACATATGGGTGATATTTTTTCCTCGCCTCAAAATGTTATTGGGTGGTATGAGTGCGTATGCTTTTCACCTCAAAAATTCTATTGAAACGTTGACTACAAATACAATAATCTAGGAGATAAAGTCGTCCTGGATCAGTAAAGATCAATTTCTGAAATTTTTCTCATTAACAATTTAAGAATTGTCGGTGTTTTATATGACATCGCTTCATCAATATTGTCAGAGTATTGGATTGAATCCGGACACAAACCGCTTATCTGTCTGCGTGTCAATTAATGAAGTTTCGGTCTGCATCCGAGCTTTAAATCTTGAGAATACCCGATAGGTGTTACTTATTATGATTGTAATATATCATTGAGCTAGCTCCTAACCTCTAAAATCTAAACTGACGTCATTATCACATAATGGATCTTATCCCTCGATTTTCCTAATAACCGCGTGAATTTTTTTCCGAAAAAAACACACATCGTTTCTTCTGTACCCAAGTGCAGTTTCAGGGCGGGTTTGCCAGTTACCAATTTTAGCCTTCACTCTCATTTCTAGCCACAGGAAATTCCAGAAGTTCTGTTTGAAGAAGCTGACTGACAAATGCGGAAATGATCAAAAGCATGGTGGTCGCTTTAGTGGGTCAGAAGAAGTTGAAAAAAGCCGTCATGTGTTCAGCTGCAAATGCGTTGCGCGCGAGTTCCAGTTTTTTTCCGTGATACACAACTCCTGACGACTCCCGGATGTGCAAAGTCATTAGGACTTGGTCTTTATCTTCCCACTTCTTCCCCCGCTTTGGCGGAACGTATTATATATTATACTTTCCATACTCAATGTAACTTGTTTTTACCTCTCCGATTCTTCTTACACAAATCTGATCGTAGCTTTTTGCTTTTCTCAATATGGTCAGAATGTTGTATTCAATAAATATCTACAAGAAATCAAATTTTAATTACGGTGATAAGTTTAGGATTGGGATTATTTGGAAATTGCAGACAGCTCTAGACACCTATACCGAAAAGTTTGAAACAGTATCGTTATCCAGTAAGCGGCTTCAGAAGTTCATTCCTCAAGGAGTTCCTCATCATTGCACCAATGTCGGATTTGAGCGCAAAGTCAAGACATTTTAACGATTTTTGTAGACTAGTCTGACCATAGACTTGTGCTGAGTAAGGTGCGATTCCCATGTCTAATCGATGTTGGTTACTCAATTGATAATATGGGAAAAAGATTGCGGAATAGGCATGTTAAAGAAATTGAAAGTATGAGACCTTATGCATAGTATCTCACTTACCTTATATGGCCGGATGAGAAAGAACAATCAGGTTGCCAAAGTGACTTATCCCATAGAGTCAAAAGTATAATCGAAGAAAACTGTAAGAAACAAATGTTATTCGCCAATAAGTCTGCTGGGTGTCTTGGTGAGTGGAATTAATCAACGCAGTTTGATGGCTCTTCTCCTCGCTATAATTTCCCTTCTTGTCCCTCGTGGAAATTAAATGAGCTGACCCAGGAATAAAGATGCAAGTTGCATGTGAATATCATTTGTAGACGAGAGACGACGTACGACCGTGTGAGAGGGAATTCAAAAACAATTCCAATTTAGATTGCTCCACGGTGCACTGACAGACGAACTTTTCCATTACAGACTCGATATCTCTGAGATTCAAATATTTAGTATGGTGAGTTCGAAGGTTGAAATCGCTATCAGACTTTCTAGATGAGACCATTCATATTCGAGTAAGTGTCACACTGTACCTCAGCATGAACAAATTATGCGGTCCCCAAAATTATAGAGCGATCTAGAACTGATAAGAGGTTGTATGTTGCTAAAAGCTGCTATTTGATGTATAGTCAAAACTCACATAAGTACAGGAAACTATGAATTTCTTATGTTATGAAATTATGAATATCATTCGTTAGTCAACAACACAGACTATATTTCTAAGCTTCTAGATAACCACCGATGCACGGCGTGTTTTTATGAAAAAAGCACGACTAACAGGAGATTGAATAGAAAATTTGCAAAAATGGTTCCAAAACAGGATCTATTGACGGTAACTCAATGTGCCCATCTCATAGGAGAGACCTGATTATGGTCAGCGATGATCAAAGTTTCGTAGATGTCTTTGATGTTACTCGTGGGTGGTGAATTCTTCATGACGGCACCACAATGATCAGATCATGGGGGAGTGAGAGGAAAGAGAGAAGAACAGGAAAGGTGAATGCATGAGAATTTCATTCATTCTCACCTTGAGCACCATACAGATTATCTGCAAGAAAGTGATGATTCGCTAGGAAGAGAACCCTCAGAAGTAGAAACATACCCAATTACCAACCAACATATCAGATATCTCACTATATAATTCAACAAGAACACACTAATATATGCTGATATATATACATATATACACACACGTGTGTATATATGTGTGTATGTATATATGTACATTGAGAGGGTAACAAGTAGAATTTTCTATTCAAGCTGATGTTTGCCCGCATATCCGGCCATAAATTCGTTTGATCAAAGTATGAGCACATTTCATTTAGGACAAAAGCGGTGAAGAGCAGTTGTCATTCATTGGCGAAGGCATGATTCGTAACTAGAACATGGGAACAGTCCGGATTTCTGGTTCAGCATCACGTTGTGCACGTTGTCTCGTCAATGAATAGATAACGAAGGAGAATGAGCTAGTTGAGTTGGTCTGATACATCGGCGACATCGCCGCAACATTTATCTGCATGATTCGCGCTTGCAAAAGTTCCTTTACCTCCACGTAGCACGATCCAAAACACATATATTGATAAGCTCCGCATTAATCGATTCCTTTTATTGATGGGAAAATTGTCCGAGATTTGAATCCGACGCATATTTTTGGAATGTCCGAAGCTCTTCTAATGATCACTCATCAATAGCTCCTCTGGCTTTGATTTCTGTTGTATAGTCAAAATAGGAGTCGCAATTACATGCATGGCTCGACTCGCAATCTTGATAAACACGTGGCCCGAGCAAATTCTTGACAAATAATAATGCTCGACGGGCTTGAACATTTTTAAGACTCATTGCTGCATTCTCAGCACAAGAAAAACTACTAGAATTGAGAGCTATTCAAAATTTCTTTCAATCTCAAGGAAACGAGGATGATTTCAAGTGCAATGAAACGTAACAATGCTCAGGGTTCCGTTGTAATAATGAGCTAGTCAATATATAGCCTTAGTTCTGATAGCTATCAATCACTTAAACTAAAAAGGCCAAAACTCAGTAGTGAGAGATTTTACATCCCCATGCAGAACTATGGTGAACATTTTCTGTAATTTTAGACGAAAGAGAACATCTATGATTTTCCTTTGTTATCCAAGAAACCTTCGAAATGATACCTCCCGTAGATTATCATGCAATTCACACGAAGAGGATGATAGTTCTAATTTTGCGCGTTAGTTTTATGGTCCATGAAGAACCGTGAAGTGATCCGAGATGAAAGGGAGCTTGAAGAAGTGCAAAATTGATCTCGTTCTTTACTTTGTTACTATTGTTTGGCGTTGATACTTAGATCTACAAAAATTATAGATGTGGGATCACTGACTCTGTTCGTTCAATAGCCCTTTGTAACTATGTAAGCCAAGCATATGTATAGCTCATTACTCGCGAGGCTGTAGATTCAAGGTTAAATTTCAGCTTGACGTTGGTACGTTATCCATTAAGAACTCCTTTAACTGCAATCGTGGATGAATCCCTTCTGAACTATGATTGGCATTGTCCAAGCATACAATCATGATCGAATTCCAAATTTCTTATTTGGAAACTCCGAGTACTCTTGACGTTAGACTTTTTGGCCACAAAAATAATAATTTCCTTATGCTAGGAAGATAATCATTCTGGAGCTCTTACTTGTAAAGATAGAGGTTCAAAACTGGTTCAATATTCGTGCAATATTGTTAATGCGACTTTCTCTCGTGAGAAGCTAAATCCAGATAAATCAGCCATGTACCACTCTATAAAATTTAAACTTTGTCAACATCTTGTTTGCATTAGTATGGAACTTTATTCCCGCCCAAGTTCTTGTGCTGAACAATTATATGTTTACTTGATAGTATAAATTGAGTATCCCGATCACCCAAGCAATATAGAGAGTAATGGAATTGATTAAAATATGCTATACTGCAAAAATCTATACAATATCAATTTTGTCAATCATCGCCCGAGTGAACTGAATTCTCTCTATCTCATATCTTAAGTCTTACTGATTGTTGTACATTAAAGATACCCCATACCACACATTATTAAGAGCTAAGCAACTACTCAAAGTGAGTGAGTTGATGCGAGCCGCGTATCACGAGAAGGAAGTTCAATTTAACTCAATAAAAGATAATCAGAGGCCAACGGCGACCGCAGAGAGACACGAGTGCACTGCTGCTTTTCCTCTGATCTTACTCGACAGATCTCAAAGCTCATGCCTGACTTTCTTGGCTCGGAGCTCCACGAGCACTGATTAAACTCCCAATCTTTATTGTATGCAAAATCATCGGACTATTTCCTCCATCGTGGTGTGATCGTATAGAGAAATCATTCGACGGAAATTCCAGGATTTTATTCTTTCCAAAGTTTGTTGTTTAGTTACGTGTTATAACTCAAGTATAGAGCACTGG
>JAPYYZ010012993.1:0-11482 GCA_030522705.1 Eretmocerus eremicus | reverse complement strand
AAACCCTCTGGGATATCTTCATTTCTCACCGAAACAAGATGATTCCCAGAGTTTGGGCCAAATCCGTGATCCGCAAGGTTGATACTCCCCTTGTAAGTGAACAACTTCGCCTGCCAAAACGGCCATGTATCCTGGAGTGTTCATAAGTCGGTAGTGAGCTATTACCGCTTCGTCCCAATAACCGTATTGATCGCTATAATTATCTTCTACGCAATCGCCATCTGATGAGACATTCCCGGCAAGAGATATGGGGCGACTCGTAAATGAGTTCAGTGGTAGGTTGCCCACTTCTGATTGTCCAATTCTAATTGATCGATCATGGTGTAGGCGTCCGCATTCTCCTGTAGTTATGTCGTTATAGTAAGTTGATTCTCCATTCACCATTCTTGATGACCAGGACATCGTGCCGCAATGGGTTACTTGTCTAAAGATTTTAATCATACAAGTGATGACCGTGGTGGATGCAAATTCGTTCAATCGCAGGACAGTGATGTGTACAGTTGAGATATTTAGCTGCGGTGCTTTTATGTCACAATCGTCCACTTTGACCAAAGATAAAGTAGTCAAATTCATAAGTACTTCACCGCAATCATATCCAACAAGATGAGTTAGTGAAGTATTTATCCAGCATCCAAGTGGGAACGAGACAATTATCGCTCTTTGATTCTTCATTCTATAATTGGGAGGAAAAATTGAGTTCAGTATACTGTTCGTAACATAGTGAACCGGCATCGTAGTTGGATTGTGACTCGGTCTTCATGATTGGAATGAGGATATTGATTTGCGAATCATTGAAGCGTGGCAGATAGTGAGCCAGGTAGCTTCCCTTGCAATTAGGACGATTTACATCGTATTCAGAAAGCATTAACCTTTTGACGATCTCGACATCGTGCGTGTACTTGATCGCTTCGATGAGGGCATTGTCCATGTTCTCTACCTCCGGTTCGTAGAGATGAGCGTTATATTTGTCTATGAGTACCTCTACCAAAGGCATCATTCTCTCATGCAGTACAAGCCGGAGTGGCGTGAAACCAGTACGGTCCACTCCGTTCACCGGTTGACCTCGTTGCAGCAGGAAGTCGAACAGTGGTCTGTTTCTTCTTGTTACCGCGAATGGTGAAGGGGTGTTGATGTCGAGCTGTTCGATATACTGGCGATGGACGAGGAGGCCCACCAGATGGTCGCCATTACATGGTTAGAGATTAGGCGTCAAGTCGACTATGACGTCCAACATCTCCGTCTTATCGTCATATAAGGCATCTCCTATGAGCTCTTTGTATAGCTCATCAGTAGCTTTGATGCAGAACCGTCACAAATTATACAAGATGTTTTTAGCTCCATAGCGGATACTTTCTCTCATCAAATCAATCCGAACAACGATGTTCAACAGAAAGACGAAATCCAATTCGTCAAAAGTGTCTACACCTGCTCTGATGTGGGCGCATGCCTCTTTGTAGCATGCTACTGAGTCGATTTCGCCGAAAAAATCCATTATATAATCTGGGAAGACATTTTCTCTTGTATTCTACCGGAGCTCAAGGTTTGACATATGTCCCAGTGTCTGGGGGTTAGGAAATTCAGTCAGTGTGAATTTGAAAAACACAGTCACCCTACTAAAAATGCCCACGTGCTATTCCACGTGCTATTTCACATGGAATTCCAGATGCTGTTTCACGTGGAATGACACCTGGAATAGCACGTGGAATAACACTGGTAATAGTACGTGCAATTGCACGTGGAATATCATGTGGTGTTATGGCCTAGTTTCGTAACTTACTATAACACGTGAAATTGCACGTGAAATTGCACGTTCCTCTATTGGTGGAAATCCAAACTGAATCCAAAGCAAATGAAATGCGCAGAACTGGTGTAGAGGAAGAGATCAAGGATTTCACCTCGCTAGATGAGGGAAATACGTGAATAAAATTCGAAATATACGAACTACACAGAAATGATCTCGCACACGTGATGGCTGTTGGCGGTCACGAGTGCTGAGGTACTTTTCATGAATGATCCCGGAGATCACGGGAATGACTACCCTACTAATAATGCCCACGTGCTATTACCAGTGTTATTCCACGTGCTATTCCAGGTGTTATTCCACGTGCAATAGCATCTGGAATCCCATGTGGAATAGCACGTGGGCATTTTTAGTAGGGTAGTCATTCCCGTGATCTCTGGGATTATTCATGGAACGTACCTCAGCACTCGTGACCGCCAACAGCCATCACGTGTGCGAGATCATTTCTGTGTAGTTCGTAGATTTTGAATTTCGTTCACGTATTTTCCTCATCTAGCAAGGTGAAATCCTTGATATCTTCCTTTACACCAATTCTGCGCATTTCATTTGCTTCGGATTCAGTTTGGATTTTCACCAATATAGGAAGGTGCAATTTCACGTGCAATTCCACGTGTTATAGTAAGTTACGGAACTAGGCCATAACACCACATGATATTCCACGTGCAATTGCACGTGCTATTACCAGTGTTATCCCGCGTGCTATACCAGGTGTTATTCCACGTGGAATAGCATCTGGAATTCCATGTGGAATAGCACGTGGAATAGCACGTGGGCATTTTTAGTAGGGCACTGTCTCTAATGTTTCGTCGAAGGTTTTCGGGAGGTACGTCGGATCGGGTTCAAGTCTCAATGTGTGCGTGTATGCATGTATGTGTATGAAGTCTATCAGCCATCATATAAGCGGTTAGAGATTATGTATTCTTACCTGTTTGTTGTCTTTATTTCCTTGTTCAGGAGATGGTGGCTCAAGGCTTTGATTCGGGTCTGCCTTTGAGGTAGACTTTGTTGAGAGTTTGATTCGTGTCTGTGACCCCTGAGGATACAGTATACCCTTATTATGTAAGCACTCTCGTTATCTTGTATATACGATATCCTTAATCTACTCACGTGTACTATCTTATCTTTACTTTTGTCCCTAACTAAATGGATCTTCGCGTTGTTTCGACTCATCATGTCAATAATTAGGAAAGGCCCCTCATATTCATCAGCAAATTTGTGGATTCTCCCGCCTTTCAGAAGCCAAACCGTATCTCCTAACTGGAAATTTTGCGCGTTGATCTTCCTATCATAATAATATTTAGTCCGCCATTTCGACTCGACAAGTTTATCTCTGGCTAAACCTTGAACCTCATGTATCCGAGTTGTTGAATCAATCAAATAGTCTTTGTAGGTTGGTAACATGTCTTCGGGTTCGCGAGGTTCACTAGAAAGAGTCCTAGCTGAACGGCCAAATACCGTTTCAAAGGGTGTATGCGATAGACTCTCATGCCAACTCGTATTATACGAGAACATGGCCAAATCCAACCATTCGTCCCACCTCTCGTCTTTATTTATGAATGATTTCAAATATTCTCCTGATACGTGATGCGATCTTTCTAGGATTCCGTTACTAGCTGGGTGAAAAGCCGTGGTCTTGTATTGTTTGATACGAAATTCCTTTGCAACACGCTTTATTAGATTGCTCAAAAAATTTGTGCCTTGATCCGTGAGCACTGCGGCTGGGGCAGCAAGAGTGCAGATGAATTTCTTGATGAATGCGTTGGCTACTGATCTCGCGGTGGCATCAGGAAGTGCTGTAGCCATTGAATATTTTGTTAATAAACATTGAATGGTAAGAATGTTATCATGTTCATTTTTCGTTTCCGGAAAAGGTCCGACGGTATCCATTGCAATTTTTTGAAAGACTGTGGTCGGCGTATCGGTAATTACCATGAGATTTTTCGTCTTTACTCGGACTAATTTTTTTTTGTTGACACGATAAGCAACGTCTAATGAATTGTTGTATCTACGATTTCATATTCTCCCAGTTATAATTATGACGTAGTTTTCTATAGACCTTATTAATCCCTTTCTGCCCAGAAGCAGCCGTGCTGTGGTATAATACAATCAATTTATCTCTTTCTTCGACCTTTGGGTGTTTCACAAGTCCCTTACAAATGATAATCTTGACGTCAACTCCCCTCAAAGAATTCCTTAATTTGATCATAACGTCGTTCCACGGTATATTTTCTGTATGGAGATTCTTAGCAACACTGATAGATCTCAATTCTACCTTTTCAATGACATTCTTCAGGTTTTTAAAGCCGAGAGCAAGATTTGAATGGATGATAGTCATTCCCTCTTTGTCCTTTCCTCTGGCAGATATCACTGGGTGCAATTTGTTATTATGACGAACAATTTTTACCACCCCAACTTCTGAATTCAAAAACCTAGGTAATGCATTTCTGTCTTTCAAATCCCTTGATCCAACGTCACACGGTTCACCGTCGGCGCTCACAAAATAAAGGTCACTATCCTTCCTCATGAATAACTCCTCTCTACATCCAAGGAATATCTTTCCCACAACTCGGTTTTCTGTCGGATTAGAGTGGTGTCTCACTGATGAACCATCATGGATCAAAGTATCATCTGACGTACCAGGTTCATTTCTGGCTTCTAATTCTGTGGAAATTGCGTTCTGTAATGGATCTCCAGGACTTAGTTCGTCGGAGGTGGCTGAAGTGTCACCAGGTGCCGGCAAATCGTTCAAATTTTCATCTATATCTTCAAAATGGTTCCCATTTCCTGATTCATTCGTAACGATTGCCTCCCCCGTTAGATTTTGACCGTCTTGTTTAGGACCCTTGGGACGGATTACATTATAGTTTGGTCTGGCTAATTTTCCTGCTCGTGTTCGCGTTTCTACGGGGAAAATGTCGTTGCAGATCGGCTCTACTGGATTTTTAGAGAGAGCATCAGTGTTAACGTTGGTTTTGCCCGCTCTGTAAACGATATCATGATCGAATTCGGACATCTTGACTCGCCACCTAGTCACTCGAGAATTTGGGTCCTTAGAATTTTGAAACCATACTAAGGGTTTGTGGTCCGTTACTATTGTGAACCTTCTACCTATCAAATAATGCCTGGAATGGTGAACAGAATACACCGTGGCAAGTCCGTCTTCCTCATAAACGGTATATTCCCTCTCACAATCATTGAGGACACGCGACGTGTAGGCTATTGGCCGGTCTTTTCCTATTTCTCCTTGAGACAGTATACCTCCTATAGCTATCCCGCTAGCGTCACAAGTTACTAAGAAGCCTGGTTTCGTGAAATCGGGGAAAATCAACACCGGGTGCTCACAGAGTTTGTCTTTCAAAATTTCAAAAGCACTCTGTCGTTCCTCTCCCCAGTGGAAGGGTACATCCTGTTTCAATAAGTTGCTCAATGGTTTTGCCATTCTCGAAAACCCTTCTATGAATCGACGATAGTAACCAGCGAGTTCTAAGAATTGTCGAATATTTTTCAAGTTCTGGTTACAGGGAAATTTCTAACACATTCAACCTTGCCGGGGTCAGGTCTCACTCCATCGTTACTGATCAAATGTCCCAGATGAACTACTTCTTCTTTGAAAAATTCGCATTTATCGGGCTGCAATTTCAGCTCATATTTTTCGCATCTGTCTAGGAACAGGCAACATCTTTCACCGTGTTCTTCGCTTGTTGCTGCGTATATAACGACATCATCAATATATGCGAACAGATTGTTGCCTTGAAGTCCAAATAGAGCTTCGTCCATTGCTTTTTGAAAGGTACAAGGGGCCGAAATCAGGCTAAATGGCATGGATTTGTGTTCGAATTTAGAAAACGAAGTTGCAAAGCTAGTTTCATGGCGGTCATTCTCATGTACTTCTATTTGACGAAAGCCGGAAGCTGAATCGAATGTCGAAAATTATCAAGCTCCATGTAGTCGATCTAAAATTCCTTGGATATTCGGTATTGGATAAATGAACGCTATAGTTTTCTTGTTCAACTCTCCAAAATCGAGTACCATTCGGTATCGTTTATTCCCGTGACTATCCTCCTTTTTTGGAACTATCCATACGGGATCGCTATAATTCAATTCTGAAGGAACAATGACGCCTTTTTCGAGTAGCTCTTTCACTCGCCTATTCATTTCTTCTCTAAATGGAGGAGGAAGCTTATATTGCCGGGCATGTACGGGAACATCATCAATAGTTGGAATCCCATGTTTAAATATCGATCTAGTTGTGAGCTTTTCCCCGGGTAGGTGAAATTGATTGGCGTAGCTGGACAATAGATCTTGAATTCTGACCTTCTCTCCTGAACTTGAATGTTCTAGTCTTAGTAAATTCATGACCTTTTCGGACCTTGACAACTTATCTCCTGACCCTTAATTAGCCCCGAATCATCATTGACCTCGGTATTTCCCGAAAAACTCATACATTCTACACTTATATTTCTCTCATTCAAAACACCAGAATCTGCTCTTTCAGAATTATTCAATTTCTCGTACCCCAAAACAACTTCCCCTTGAATATTTCTATATGACGAATCATCGATTCCATCCTCACAAGGTTGTCAAATACCTTCAAACAACATTAAATCTTCACTATTCTCAACATCAAATGGCCCATGGCACCTTCCACAAAGATTTTTAATTCAAAATGATCCCAAAACTTCACTTGAAATGATCTCTTCATTTGCTTCTACATCTGAATTATCCTCTTTATCTCCTGTATATGTCATGAGAACATCTCTAGGGACTTCTTCGTTACTTACATTTTCATTAATCTTCGAAAAGATATTTTCGTGATCTCCCAAGATAGATCTCCCTATATCTTCCAAAGTTTCTAAATCTTGACCATTATGCTTGGTTTTCACTAAAGAATCCGCTGGTATCTCCTCACCAGCGCTTATTATACCATTCATTTCTTCAATTAATTCGTCGTACTCCGTGAATTTCCCAACTTTCTCCTTAGACTCGACACAAGAATCCTCAATAATATCAACATCTACGCTTAGATCTCCACCCAAATCATTATCCATAGAATTTTCACTGTGGTCAGATCAAAGTAGTTGGTCTTCCGTTTCAGAGTTGTAATCGTTATCGTTTTCGATTTCGGGTACCTTTCCATTCATAGTCATGATTTCATTTAAAATTTTTCTACCCGAAAAATGACCTCTATCTGTGAAGTTTTTCTCAAAAAAAATCATCTCATCATTCAGTTGAATGTAATTTTCTGAGTGATTAATTTTGGCGTTAGTTTGCCTGAAAAAATCGCTACCTAATATTCCGGCTTCTTGGATAGGGAACATTATCCACAACACAAAATATTACTGAATAATCACCAAAGTCTAACTCTGTTTTTCCTTATGTTTGAATATGGTTCGGTGAGATCCCTTCCAGAAAAATAGGATTCTCAATGTCCATCTCTGCTCTCATCGGGAGGTAGCTTTCTTTTATTAAATTAGGACCGGCTCCTGTATCTAACATGAAAGTGAGTGGTCCATCAAAATCAGTCACATCTAGATTGATCGTGGGAGCATGATTTCCTTGACTCAGATGCACGTTCCGGGTAATCATACGCTCGTCTCTCTCGGACTCGAAGTGCCCGGGCGAGGAGTAGCCGGAGTCTCCCTGCTCATGCCCGCCTGAGGGAGACTGGTGCTGTTTCCCGAGATCACTCTACCGGCGCGTACGTCGTTTTGAAATTCGTAGCAATCTCTTCTGTAATGTCCTTGTCTCCCACAATAATAACAAACGATTGGATCTCCACGGGGTCGTGGGGTTTCATTGATAGAAGGATTTTCTCGTGGACGACCTGTATTATTACTATTATTGGGATAGGTACTCTGATTTTGTCGATTATCCATTTGGCGAGAGCTTCTGTATTCCCGATGTTGTGGATTTGGTCTCTGATTACTTCCACAATTGTTCCGAAAATCAGGATAATTTGTTTGTGCATCGTTGGAATTTGGATTTCTATAGTCCTGGAAGTTCCTATTCGTACCCTGATTATTACTGCGGTAGCCTTGATAACCTTGGTTCGGTCGCGGACCATAATTATCATTCCTGTAAGGATCGGGATTCTGTCTTAACATGTTGGGACTATTGCGATATCCTTAGTTGGAATAATTGGGACCTGTATCGTTAAAAGTGCGGCTGTATCTCTCAGCAGTATTGTTACGTGTTTCTAGACATAATTCGATGCAATTCATCAAGAAATGGCCAGGTTTTTGGCAAAATTGACAAACAATAAAGGTGTTATTACTTGGAGTCTCAACTATCAAGGGGGGGCCAAGACCTCCGGGTGACCAATCTTCACCAAAATTTTTTCACAGACTCGTACCACCTACACATGAAGAATCTAGAGTATCTCCTGCCAATAGGCACTCTGTTCCAAGATACAGCTATAGACGTTAGC
This sequence comes from Eretmocerus eremicus, assembly GCA_030522705.1. Taxonomy (NCBI): domain Eukaryota; kingdom Metazoa; phylum Arthropoda; class Insecta; order Hymenoptera; family Aphelinidae; genus Eretmocerus; species Eretmocerus eremicus. Next base: position 3,254 of record JAPYYZ010012993.1, on the reverse strand, counting down.
ATTGCTGTTATATCTATAAACATGACCTCTCAACACAGGCCTATATGGGCAATGCTGATGTCTATAGCTGTATCTTGGAACAGAGTGCCCATTGGCAGGAGATACTCTAGATTCTTCATATGCTAGATGGTACGAGTCTGTGAAAAAATTTTGGTGAAGATTGGTCAGCCGGAGCCCTTGGTCTCCCCTTGTAAGTTCACTTTTCTAGTCTCTCGAGATAATCTAGGCTTCGATTCTTCTTTCTCAGGCACTTCTTCAGTATCACTGCAGACAAATTTGCGTTCAATTCCGAAAGCCAAATCTCGAGCTTCCTCGAAATTAGCTGGAGTTCCGATCCTAGACCAAATTTCCCATCTCAAACCACGTAGAAAGAATTTAAGACAATCTGCAGTGAGTTCTTCGACAAATTGATCAGGATTCGTGATGCGTTTCTCACGAGCTCCAGATCTAAAAATCCCCTTCCCTATTTCACGAAGTCGATTCAGGTAAATTATCACGGCTTCATTAGGTTTCTGTTTGATTTTTGCCAAGTCACTTGTCCATCCATGATAAGTTTTGGGGGATCCGGAAACATTCTCAAAGAAATCGCTAACCTCGTCAATAGTTTGGCAAAATTTCTTTAGCGTCACGACAACCGTCCAAAAATTGGTTCAACCCGATATTCTGACCGTTGAATCGAGGAATCAGGTCAAGAGCATCTTTGATGGAGATTCCCCTTACTTTAGGTTTTCCTGATTCATTGAAAGTCATTTTCGCAAATTCTTTTGATGAGGATAAGTCGGAATAGTTCAACTCCGATTTAAAATCGGAAAATCGGGTTTCTTGAGATCTTCTAAAAAATCTTCGGATTTAAAATCAAATTCGGAGTCTCCAATCGCTTTTGGACGCTCTTCGGGGGAAAGTTCTTCGTTTACAACAAGAGGATTTGAATGCTCCGACAATTCCAGCGAGATCTCACTGCTCACAGATGGCTGTGCAGTAATATCCTCCAACTCTGCAGAGTAAACTGGTTTAGAACGAAAATTATTAATCTTATCTCGAGCAAACTGAAAAAAATTGAATAGATTGAACCCTTTCTCACGTAACTGAGTGAGCTCCTTTACGTTCTCTTGGACTTCAAAATATTCAGTAACCTTTTCTTTCTTGATATCTCCCGTATCAAGAAGATGAGTGAGTGAGGTTATGAGCTGCTGTGAATCAGCTCCCTCAGCTGCCTTGGTGATTGCACTCAAGTTCAAAATTGGACTTTCCAAATGAGAATCTTTTTCTCCCGACAATGGAGTACTAGTCGCGGCAATATCCTTAATTGACCCTGATTTCCCGGAATCGTTCCCCTTTCGAATATTCTTAGCGTTCCAATTATCGTTTTTCGGTGGAAAAATGAATTGAGATGGGTGTATGGTGTTATCTTTGCGCAATTTCCCTCTTGATCGCGGTCTTGTGCGAGGTGAGTTATCGTGAATCGTATTCGGGGATGCCAAGGTATCGATCTTAAGATCTCTCCAATTATGAAGATGATCCTTATTGGTGAATCGATGATGCGGTTCACGAGGACGTGGCTGGGAATTAGGTCGAAACTTAGCGTCTAAATGATGTGATTCCAGAGTTTTATTGATCTGACTCTCGAGATCTTCCAAATCAGTTACAAGTTCTGCAATTTCCTGAGGATGGCCACCTGCTGTAGTGGCTTGTTATGTCCGAACCAGAGGGGTTCAGATGAACGAATATATTCAGGTTCAGGGAACAGTCTACGAGCGGGCTGCTAAATTGCGCTTACCTTTTCCTTGTAGATTTGAGATTCAGCTCCCATTCCTTCGGTATATCGGATTCAATATTAACTATTCATCATCTAATCAAGGTTGATCTCCACAATTAATATTCATAAACTTCGAAAATAACCTGAAGAGATTATTTGAACGATCAAAGGTTCATGCATTCACAAGAAAATGATAAGAGCGCATGCAATATGAGGATTAGCAGATATGAATAATTAATTTGATTGAAAAGATCTTACAACTTTGTGGCCACAATGAAATTTTAACTTACAGTTCGAAGTTCTTAAATCCTACTCGAAAGGGCAGCGAAGTCTAGACGAGTTGGCGGACCTTTCGAGGCGTGAACAGGAGAACAGGGCGGACGAATCCTGGGGCTGGTATACTGCTGGCCCGTGTCAGCTGGGTCGGGTTACGCCGGCCTTCTCCTCCGGTGGGATGCAGTCAGAGCTCGCAGTTGCTACTTCTTAAGACCTCACTTTGTCGCGCTTTTCTACGGCACTTGGGTGAGCCGATAGGATAGACTCTAAACCACTCGAGCAATGTGGAGTGAAGACTAACAGAGACTGATCGAGGAGACTGCATCGCCGCTCGAATTTACAGACCGGACTAACCCAAAATGATTTCGAAATTTGAACTACTTTGAAAATTGCAACTTAGGCATTATGGGAATACGGCTCTGTAACAATGCATCGTTTCAGCGCCACAGCGCTACAGCGCCACCGCGTCTCATCGTGTACGCCAATGGCATTACGGGTGGCTGCGGCGTTACCGCGTATGACGCTGTCGGCGTTACAGTGTCTCGGCGCTGACATGTAATTTTTTTGAACTGAATTGATGAGGAAATTTTAACTTGCTCTGAATCCGTCGTCCCAGTTCTATACATGATGAAATTAATTCGTAGTAGCTTATTCGAGAGGCAATATGAGGTTGATGGGCATCTCGCCTAGCGGGACATCACATTCCTCCCTCTGACCATTCCCGCCCCAAGAATGCTTTTGAGTGTAGGGCAATCGATGAGCAATATCCAACAATTACAAATGAGCTACTGATACTGTGTCGTGTGTATTTTTGTGTGTAATTGTGGTGTATTATGTTAGTTTGGGTGTTTTTGGTGGGTTGTTTTTACATTTTTTACATACGAATTCAAGCATATTGTGTTCTTGCAAGCAGGTCCTGTTGGCTTTCGCCGTTTTGCACCCAGCGCAAATCCCCCATCTGGCCGCTCGTTCGCCATCCCGCGACTCGTGGATGTTGCGGCAGAGCGAGCAATAATTTTCCGCTTTCGTCTTTTCTCGCCACCGTTAAGTCCTTATTCTGCTGTGTTCTCGTTTCTTCAGCAGTTTTTCATTGCTGTATGTCTCAGTGGAGTCACGGATGGTATTTCTGTCCGCGCCACTAGTCTCTGCATCACTGATGTCACTGTAATTCTGCTGTTTGCTCCCTGACGTAAAGGGCACATCTTCTATGAAGATGTCTGTT
>JAPYYZ010012977.1:0-10432 GCA_030522705.1 Eretmocerus eremicus | reverse complement strand
GTGTGCAACGCGTGAGGTTAAGTTGCCGATTCGGCACTCGGGCTGCGCCCTCGTGCGCAATCGGCAACTATTCCTCACTCGTTACACAATGTACTAATTGATGACTTGTAGTTTGGAATTTTTATTTAGAGAACTGAACAAAGCATGGAATTCTCAATCAAACTTCAAGAGTTGCAAAATAGAGAAAATCCACAATTATTAGGTTTTTTGTGTGTTTTTTGAGCTTCATAAGCATATTGGCATTGCACTTGATCATTCAAACTATATTTATCCCAAACTTTGTTAATCTGAAGAAGCTTTATACGCTGAAATAAAAATGAGCTCAGTGAGCGACAACTTGGAATGCGCAAAAGAAATCTTAGCAAAATCCTTATTTCATTTGTTTTTTTTTCTCGCCAAAATTCTGGATCATTCTGGTGTTTTGGGCCAAACTGGGCTAAAAATGCACGAAAGAATTTGGTTTCAAATACTTAGTTGAATGTTGTTATCCATTTTTGAGTAAGCAGTGAGAGAAAAGGTTTAGTTTTTCTTATCTTACTCTCCTCTCATTTCCCCAATCTGAGCCCCAATCACAATTGCATCAAAAGATGTCCATTACCAGCATAACAAAAATCGTGTACGAGATCGTGTATAGTTGCATTAATAATGTCAGAAATACATTTGTCTCACACTCACTTCGAATGAATATCATTTTTCTTCAAAGCTCAACTTGCATCTGCGCAGGTTGCAATGTTGATCGGTGTGACGATGATATAAGTGCACGTATACTGGTCGAGTCAAAATAAGGGAGTATAAATCAAGCGACGCTGCAGCAGCGACGAATGAGAAAATGCCCTACCACAAAGAGAAAGTGCTCCTTGCTGTTGCTTGCGGTGTATGCGCTTGCGTGCAAGATTTTATATGCTAAGGGCCGTGGAACGTTCAAAAATATGACGACGTCCAAGCACCTTTCCCTCGCACCCCTCGGGCTCGAGGCGTGAACAAAGGGCGAGCCTGCAAGACTTTTGTATGAGCCGGTGATGATAGGTCCTGCAGTAGAAGTGAAAATACGCGATCTGAGGATGCAGTGAGTGCAAGATTTATTGAGGAAAATTTGGCCCTACACAGTGCTGTGGCTGCGTAGGATACTCGGTGTTGATTTGGACTTGACACCGATCTGTTTGGTTATACGCGAGATGCAGCGGACTGTAATCACCTTAGAAAAAGAGTAAAGTGTCATCGTCAACCCACACTGCAAGGGTGCGCGAACACCAGAAGAAGGATTTTATGAGACAGCTTGTCTATGTAGTTGGGGTCGCGTGTCCTCATAACCACCCCATAAAGTGAAAGAATGAATGTGTCCTAGACGAATGCCGAGGTGGGCAGGCATAATAGCAACAACAGCGGCAGCTGTCCCCGGATCCATTTTCCTTTTGTCGTGGGGCTGTGGGGCAGCGGTGCGGGACGCAAGCCGCAGTGACGCTGCGAGTGCAGCAAAGATCCATGCATGCATCAGGACTCGTGTGGTACATGCCACCGTTCTAAGCTCAACAACACAGGCGATGGATTGAGGCGGGAGTGTGTGCAGTGTGAGTGGCGGTACCTGGGGTTCTTGAACTCTCCAATCGTACAGGACGAAACGATGGAGAATGCATCTTGTTCACATAAATCTACGGCTGACATGCACCGCTTTTACGATTTCGCGGGATGAGATGAATATCAGTTCACAACGCAACTGTTTGTCGTACACTTGGCATCAGTGAATACTTTTCAGATTAGTTGAAGATACTCGCATCCTAACCACGCATTCCTAAACTTGGGATGCGAGCATTTTCAACTGTTCTGAGGAAAGTGTTCATGTGTACAGTGCCCGAACAATCTGAACTCTCTTGGTTCGAGATCTTTTCTCTTCTCTCGCCAGTTTTACTCTCAGTTTCGAGGAATGGTTGTCCCATAAACTTATTCGAATGATTCTGCTATTGCTCGAAGGTTTTGAGCAACTGAACGTCAAATTCAAAAGAAATCATCCGATCGAGCTTCAAAAATTCTTTCCGCCAAAATACTTGGAACCTCTCGTGAAACAACATAATGAATTTTCCAATCGAACAGAACAAGCTGCTTATGGTATTATTAAAATCTGGAAGCCATATAGACCCCGCTAGACATCCTTCAATTTGATTAAATTATTATTATCTGCGAAGAGCTAGCGGGAAATGGGTACTCGGCTCGGTGCTCGGGTAACTGTTTCCGGCGGCGGGTACACATTGACTCTACAGTCTACAACCGCGATGACGTGTTCGTGAAAAATGCCCACACCATTGCAGCCGTGTAAAATCAAAGTTAAATATTGAAGGATCGCTAGCTTTCCCCTCGAATCGCATTCCGTATGCGATGGGCGCGACGAGTGCGAAGGGCGAGCGTATTCGACCGAGTATTTGACGCTTGAGTCGAGACCGTGCGTGAAACTGCGGTTGCACCTCTTGTTGCCCCCACAAGGCAGGCGCAACTTCCGGTACACAAATTTTCCAAAGCTGCGGCAGAGCGTTGGAAAAGCTGAGAAATCTGCGTCTCGCATCTGATTCGGTACGGAGGGCGTCGACTGGGGCTCGCCACACCCCTCCGAATCTTGCCCAAACCCCGCATATCCTGCATACCAGCACATAAGTTAGAACTGGTGTTGAACGTGTTATAGCGAGATGAGATCGTGTCCGAGCGAGCGGCAAAAGAGAGGAGAGAGCGTCTGCAGAAATCCTGCAGCGGTTAGCTTGGCCTTGAACTTGCGCTTCATTCGTGACCCAACGTTGCGCTGCCGAACGGTACCCAATCCCCGCTTCTGGTCCATGACGTGCAAATAATATTGGAGCACGCCCTCGCACATCGGTCACTTTGCAATGAATACCACTGCTGCCTCACATTTGTACGCACGATCAGGGCCACTGTAATGCGACCGAGCGTGCACGCGCACGCTCGTCGTCACCTCAATCGTCGCGGCGTCGAGACACACGTATCCCATGTTCGAGCGCAGTCTATCCACCACCGATCGATCGCGTGCATTTGGGATGTAGATACACAGATCTACTATTCATTCGTGTTGTACAGATGCCGCACGATTGGAGCACCTTGGAAAAGCGCTTCGTCAACGGTCGCTAGCTGAGAGTGGATGATGCAGTGCACCATTGATCACACGTCATTCTGTAACATTTTCATTCGTGTATTTTATGAAAACAAGCGCATGATTTGATTCTCCACATCATTTATTCACTATTTGCAAAAATAAATTCATTAGTTCAAAATCTTGCATCAACAATATATGGTTTAGAATCAAGGGCGGACAAACCTCCTCGATGAGTCAAATGAACAAACCGATGCAGATGGACAGTGACATTTTCAATCTTGGGACTACTGCACACCCAGCAGCGTTTATTTCAATCCAAGTACTCTGGTCAATAACCTTCAAGTTCTTTAGTTTCGCTTCAAGTTCATTGACAGAAGTGTGGAATTCTCCCAGCAATTTTCCACTAAAACTATTCTTGCAATAACATGTCTTTAAAGATGAATTTCGAAGCCCACACTTTCCACTAAATGATTCGAGACGCTTACAATAAATTTGTTATTGCTACCTTGCAGAGCTATCAGTGTCAATTTCTTCGTTTTGATGCAGCAGAATCTTCAAAGCCTCCAACGCAGGACAAACTCGGATCGCGGAATTGAGTACCGCCGCACGTTGCAATTCATTCAATTCTCCATTTCGCCTTTCGCTTCTTCACAGCTAAAACACAATCAGCTCATACAACGAACGAGAGGCATGATGAAAAAAACCCAAGGCATCGATCATTGGCATGTGGTTGCGCAAGTGCCGCCGCAGCACAAATGATTGTTGCGTATGTTAGTCATAAGCGAAGATTTAGATAGAACGAGCCGATAAAGCGTCATTCAAGAGAACTGCCGATTCGAATCGATTATCTGCGTTTATACGAAGAGCGACATGGGATGGCATCCCATTCCGCATTTATCGCAGTCATTCTCAATAAAAGTTCGAATTACTCCGGATGAGTCATTGTGATGATAATAATTCTTTGATAGATGACTTTGATACTCTTGACTGTTCTAATCCTGAAAGTACGAGTGATAATTCTTTACGATTCTATCATTAGAAAACCGTAGATTAGCCTCGGGTTTTGTATTATCCTCATTCTAAGGTCTAAAAATTTCTGGACGAGTGAAACTTCGAGCTGCAGTACACACTCAGAGCCATACATACTCACAAAGAAGCTTTCAAAATTGAAGTAAAAAAATCTGCACAGTAAGAAACCATGATGAGAATTCTTTCCGGCTTACTGTAGATCGTTACAACAAAAAATTCTCGAACAGTGAAATCGTATGATTTCTAACCGGAGCAGTGTTGCCCAAAGAAATACCATCACAAATTGACTTTGAGCAAGTTCATTGTGTGGCAAAAAGTCCAAGTATATCAAATATATTCTGCATCTATTCTCCAAGCACGATACGAAAAACTGTGGTAGATTGTATAGATTTCGCTCAACGCGGAGAGATCTATTAAGAAACAATCTATAACAGGTTTTCTAGATCTACCTGCTTGATTGATCACTGGAGAAAACCATGTTATCACTTGAATGGAGGAGCTGAGATAGCTCGATTGCATTTAAATAAGATAACCCCAGGAGAATTTTATCATCGATACGCGCCTCTCACGAGAACATGTCTCGCAAGCGTATATGAAAATTTAATGAATTCTATATTATTGCATCAAATAAATGCATCAAGGTGGTATGTCAGGAAAAGAATTTTCAGTGAGATGTGATTGATGATAGATTTTTGGAAAAATGTCTCTTGATAAAAAATATGCGCAGTGAATTTTCTGAAATGTGGCGTGATGAGAAATATGAATGAAGTGAATCATTTTTGCAGAGCGAGATCACAAACTAGTCCAGTTTTTGACGTACGGACAAGAACTTCAACCGATTCAATTTGAAATCGACTGTGGCAGTCTAATTGCACAGCTGCCGTGAATTTCAGTGACAGCAGGCAATTCGATCGAGATGCGATAGTTTCTAGAAACAGTCTTACACTATATCAATCGAAGCTGTAGACTATAGCTAAAATAAATTAATTGGGGGTAATCACTCATTCGGCCCAATCAACTTACTCCCCGGCATTCCGTACTCAAACGCCACAAAGGCACGCACATAATAACGGTATAATTAAAACGAGTGAAAATTGGCAAATTTACGCGCGAACGTATGCGCACATGCGGGTACCACGAATATATGCATATCGCACTCGAGGCAAGTAAGTATCCGCGCAAGTACGCTCGGAGAGCCAGACCTTGGAATCGTTACCCTTGCGAGCAATATAAACCGGTCACCGAGAGGCGAAAGAGTGAGGGGGAGGAGGCCCGGCGCAATATGCGGCTCTCGGCAATCGGCGAGAAGGTATTGCGCAGAGGCCGATAACATTTAGGCGCTCGACCGCATCGCTCTGCCCAACTGCGACTCCCCCGCGCTCGTGTTTCGAGAGTCATAAAACTTTTGCGCATGCATGGTTAGTTCATGCCACAGCAAACTGCACATACCCAGAGGAAATGAACGAGCTTCTTTCTTTTGTTTTTACGCCTGCCAAGGGGTTATACATTGGGTAGGTCTCCGCAACAGAGTTGGAGGCGCAGATGTTGCGCTAATATCCGCTTCCGATATGAAATATGGCACGTGTTGCTCACCCGCGCTCCCCTTTGTGACTTTTGACCCTTGCCCCCTTCAACAGCGCCTCAAAACCCTTCTCAACTCGTCGAGCATTGAGTCATTTTTTTTCGAGCTCTGAACTCGCCCTTGAGTCCGTAAATATTTGCGGTACGTGCGTGATGGTCTCGCGGTTCTCCTTTCAATTTCTCTGACTAAGTGTTTTACTTGCTCGTGCCCAACTCACTCACTCGCGCATGATCTAGACGTGTGCATATTTACGAGATCGTGGCATCTGAGAATGTTCACTTGCCGCTGACATTGAACGTGATATCCGACAGAGACTCGTCTTCGCAGTCGTGAGAGTGTATCTGGCTCGGTCCTCTAAAAATTTAATGACATACTTTGAGATATGCTCATTATGATGCGCAGTTATTTGGAAATGTTAATTCAAGTAATGGGATTCGCGAGCTCCGAGTGATTTCAAGTTTTACGAATTCAATCTCGAGTGTGGAGAGAAAGTGGCCCGAGGCATGAGTATACAAAGAGCTGCTTGTGCTCGCGGCTTATTCATTTTAACCCTCGTCGCGGATTCAGAAAAGTAAGTCTGCGTCCTGTTCGGGTGACTAAGTACTTCTCTTACTTCATCCACGACTGTTATGCCGCTATCAACTCACCGTAATCGCCTTATACTCTTTCATCTTGCTTGCCAAATGTATGATATTTTCAGCAAAACATAATTTGGTCGTGATTTTCATTTTTCCCGAGTGTTTCGAGTGATTATTGTTTCCATTTTAAATGACATAATAATCTGATAAATTTGTGATCGGATTATACGATACTCCGCGACATATTCTCGTGTTCGACGAACTCGAGTTGAAAATATTTCGAGAGATATGAATTGGTTCTCATAGTCATATGGTCAAGAATAACGAGCGGACTATTTTGTCTTGATGATCGACGTCACATATTTTGGCGAATTTGTGAAACGATGAAGAAATAGCCGGATTTCCAACAGTGTGAATGAAAAATTTGTTTCCGAATATATTTTTGTTCAAAGGGGTTCACTCATGTCGAACTCTTCCACGTCGATGCATGTGCAAATTTAAGCGTTATTTCCCGAGACAACTTTATCACAATACTGATGCACTAATGACTTATTAAAAAACATCATTTCGAAATAAAACTAATTCATGCATGGATTCAATTTGACTAATTACTTCTGAATTCTGAGTTGACACTTAGCATTTGCCTGACAATTGCGTGCATTGAATACAATAGATAGTTTATGCGGCAACTCATCATTCGTGACATTTATTCATCGACATTTGTCGAATAAATTTTTAATATTTTCTTAACGATTTAACTGCGGTTCTCAGAGAAATTAAAAATACGCTACTAAAAGAGATTAGCAGTATGCGTTGTCAAAGCGATTGCAAGTAGCAATTTTTGGGAACCCCCTGCTGAGAAAAATTCCTTGAGATCTCATGGGTTTATATGAAACCACATGGCATCCGGTCAGTATCTGTTCCTACGCGATCCCTTAGCATCCCACGAGGTCACATGGTATCCCATAAGACACCCTATTGCCTCTTTAAGTCATGTGGAATCTCATATAGGATCGTACGAGATATCAAGATTTTATCCCATAGAATCCCATGGAATTTCACGGAGCCTCATTAGGGATCTTCACGGGATAACATGGGATCGTACAAAAAATTTGTTAAATAGAGATGACATGTTATCACATGGGGTTCTTCTTGATTCCATGGGACATCATTGAATATCATGCACTATGATGGGAATAAATCCCTATAACATCGTATATAATCTAGGGAACTTTCTTGGAGAAAGACTTTTCAAACAAGCAATGAGGGTACAGCGGCAAAAAGAACAAAAAAGAGCTAAAAGAGGGACTGCAACGGTTAAAATCAAAATTCTAATGTAACCAATCGATAGAACGTGAAAGAATAGTTCAGGAATTATTTCCGCAAAATTTTCGAGTGATGGATTCTAGATTACCGAAAAAAGAAGTTTTATTATTTGGAAATGAGTGAAAATTGAAAATGGGGAGTGCTGAAAAATGTGTAACTTCATTTTGGTTCAAAATTAAACTACCGAGATCCAATCACCTCATCGGATAGGATAATGGTTCGGAAGACGTGTAGAAAATTTGAAGTTAATAGGTTGAAATGTGTTTGAGTTATCATGGGCCATACGAAAGGTGGAAAATTGGACGTGAAAACGTTGAAGAGAACTAGATGAGTTAAGGTTCAATAATTTATGGAGAGTTAATGGAAACTCTGGAAGGAAAATGAAGAATACCACGAAAAAGAGTTGAAAAACTAAAAATTAATCCAAACCAATCTGAAAGCAAAACTCTTTCAGAAAGCAAAATTAGTCATGTGTTCAGATCAGTTACTGATTAGAAATAGGCTTCGTTCGATAATTTCACGATAGTCGTGATTTAAAATTGAATAATTCTTGTAGGAATTGAAGGAGATGAGTTGTACGTGATATTTTGAGAATATCGCTTTCTTTCTGCATAACTTTTTTCGCTTTGTGACGACTGGTTGTTATCTACATATCTTGGGCTATTACAGCTGTGATCTTCTTATCGCACCTCCTCGAGTGCTATAAATAATTCAAACTTTGCACGTGCGAGTTACCCTCCTACTCCATTATCCAACGGAATGATTCATGCTAACTTTGACTCAGAACTGGATACCATCTCTTTTATTCAAGTATTGAGCTCGGAATGAAGTCTTATAATGTAAGAATGTATCCTCCATGGGCATGCAATCGGAGGATTCTCAATTGTACGCAGTCATTACATTTACAACCAGCATAATTATATTATTAGTTCAGTCATGAGTTAGCTACCATGGAATTCATTGGAAACGAAATAACACAGCACCTCAGATATTTAATCCGTAAATCTTGTTTTTTATCATTCTCCACAGCTAGATGACCGGCTTATCAAAATAAAATTCAAGGCAATGATAACCATGACCTTGTACGCGGTCGAGTGCGCAGTTTTGGCAAGGTATAGAAACGACAAAATCAACAAAATAAATTAACTTTTATAGAAATCCCAGCTAATCCTCGAGAACTTCAGCACGTCCAGCAAATATTTTATTTGAACTTTCCTTGATCATTTTCTTGTAACTCCGAAACAGAAAGGCGCAATTAATCAAATACTGTAAGACAGTGGCGTGAAGTCTGTTGCGGAATCTAGACAGGGCTGAACGCGTACCAGTATAAAATCTAAGGATGAATTTGCGAAAAAGTCCTCGAAAAGGTTGTGACATTGATAATGCAAAGAACGCCCGCACCGCGCGTTTTGCACACATACGCGTGCGAGGTGGGACCCTCGAGCGAGAGGCCGACGCAGGCTGCATGAATGAAGCCTCCAGAGCGGTTGGTGGCTGGAGCCGGTTTCTTTGCTCACCCGCGACGATGCTATCTCCTCCGCTCGCCAACAGAGTTTGCTCTCCGGTCTCGCGAACTGCACTTGGTGCTCGTTCCGCGGCGAGTAATAACGAGGGCAAGTCCGTACGATTTTACTCGCGTGCCACAGCCTCGCAGCGCAAGGGCATCTCGTCTCCCGCATCCCGTACATTTGCATTCGTCCGGCTCGTCATCGACTCTCTGAATCCCCGGCTTGGTACTCCGCCCCCTCGCGATTCCTCGGATAGTCGTTTCCTTTTTCTTTTCGGGTTTCGCGCGGAAGCGGTGTAGGATTTGGCGAGAGAGCGATTGTCGGGGCGCGAGGCGTGATGGATCGCGTCGCGGTCCCAGATCCAATTTGAATAACCGGTCGCGTGCACTCGAGCGTCGTCGCGGGGAGCGGATATTGCCGCGCTGGGTAGCTTTTCGGCGTGTCCCTCGATATTTACGATTATGTCAGGCCGCGCGGCATGGGCGTCCGATCTCGCGCGGCGCATTACAAATCGATCGGCATTTAACGAACTTGGGAGCCGCTATCCGGCTTCGAGATCTGCGTCGAGGCTAATCTGCCGAGTGACGCGAGCGCTGCATACATCTTCTGAGAGTAGATCTTGCGAAAGTGAGTCCGATATGTAGACGCGATAGCCGGGGATTAGAAACCGCTGTGCGCCGATCGAGTCTCGTTTTACGAGCACGTGGGCATGCGATTTTGCGGAGCGTCAATATCTGTATTTGCATAGTACCGATTCATGCATCGATTTTGTTGCGGTAATCACGCCGTCATCGATGCAATACTCATTGAATCGGCAATCGGTACCTTCAATAGGTGTTTCTGATGGATAGACAGATAGAATTTCACTATAATCCAAGGAGCGCTCATATGTTTCTGAGGTTACATGCCGAGGTTAAGAATTTGAGCAGAAACTGCCCGGGACCTGACTTTCCTATGCATAATGTTGTCTTGATTACGAAGAGGGCACATAATCAAACAGTCTTTGTTAGGGCGTGTCTTACATGATGTGCCCGAGGTGCCTCTTCTAGGTGTATAAACAGCGATGGTAGAGTTGGGTACATAAGCTCGTAGTTTAGCGGAAAAAGTCACCCCTTCATAAATCACTGATGAATCGGCTGCAATCGACAAAATTAGATGTACTTTAATTCATTTTGCAAGTTGCGAGACTAACTTTGAAATGAGCTATGAGATATTCTAATAAAAAACAACAATGTGGGCGGAAACTACGATCAAAAAGGACTCAGAGTGGCGAAATTGGGTACATTTACCTTATTCGTCTGATGCTCCAGCGGGG
>JAPYYZ010012964.1:0-11148 GCA_030522705.1 Eretmocerus eremicus | reverse complement strand
CTCTCTCTCTCTGTCTCTCTGTCTGTCTGTCTCTCTCTCTCTCTGTCTCTCTCTCTCTCTCTCTCTCTCTCTCTCTCTCTCTCTCTCTCTCTCTCTCTCTCTCTCTCTCTTTCTCTCTCTCTCTTTCTCTCTCTCGGTTCTCTGTCGAGCTCGATGTGCATACTGAGCTCATGGTGCCCTGCATTGATTTTTTTCGCAATTTTAACATCTGATCGATTCGATAGCATTTGTACATACTCAGGTTGATAGGAAGGAAAAACATGAACAACACTCAATTCTGTAACCCCACTATGATTTGGTGTTCCGTGGAAAATCATAGACCTTGAAGGGGCGGCACGAGAGTGTGGTGTACGGTGGCAAAGAGCTGAATCCGCCTCTCCGTGCAGCGGACAACTTTTCGCGTACGTAAGAAAATCCCCGGGTGCACGGAAGACGCCTCGCGTGCGCGACGGGCGAGACATTACGCTGACACAAGAAACTTTTCGTGTACTTTGAGAGATTTTGAGTTACGCAAGAAGCCCTTTGCGTCCACGGAGCTCACTTCGCGTGCATGAAAAACGATTTGTATGCCTGAGAAACTCCCCAGGTGGGCCAGAGACGCTTAGTTGCCGAAGAGATACTACGCTTGCGCAGAGAGTTTCTCGCGTACTTTGGGAACTCTCAGTTCATCCGAGAGGCTGTTTGCATCCACGGGGGATATTTTGCGTGTGATGAGCATGCCTGCTACATGGCAACCACACCAGCGCCAGGCACGTTTGCCACAGAGCGGTTGCCCATCTCCAGGCGTTCGCTGAACAAGCAACGCATCATCGCACTGCTAGATGGCCGTCCGTGTATTCCATCCACACACGATGCATACATCATGAGCAACCAATACCGACGATACGACCCGAACGAGACAGTCCACCGCAAGCAGTGGACTCAACAGCTCTCTTGTCCCCGAGTACACTCAGGGCCGAGACAAGCTGATGAGGAACCTGCCGGTACTCCTTGCGATCTTTGGGAACACTCGAGGATGGTGAGCGCCGAAGGCCAGCCGCCGGGCACACTCAGTGGCTAGCTTGATTGTCCAGAAGACGTCTTTTCGGAGACGCCACGATTATATCGATTACCCGGGCACACTCAGGTGATCGATAGCCCCAGGGTACCGACTCCTGCATCTTCATGGGTACACTCGTGGCGATGAGGAGTGGCCCATCCAGATCTACACCGACTACGCCCCGCGTGGAACTCTCATCCGTACAGTCCCGATCCGGAATAGACCGATATTGAGATGTGTTGTGGGGTAGACAGCTAGAGCTGGCCCGAACTCATATTTGCGACGGTTTCAGGGAGAGAGAGACAGGAGAGAGAACAGCGTGGTCTAGGCGCAATAGTTTGAGGGAATGCGAAGACGAACAGCTTTTGACGATCGGCCGGCCGACTACGCGGAACGCGAAGAATTCGAGTGGA
This sequence comes from Eretmocerus eremicus, assembly GCA_030522705.1. Taxonomy (NCBI): domain Eukaryota; kingdom Metazoa; phylum Arthropoda; class Insecta; order Hymenoptera; family Aphelinidae; genus Eretmocerus; species Eretmocerus eremicus. The sequence goes on along the minus strand of JAPYYZ010012964.1, from coordinate 9,696 downwards.
TGCGCGCGTGTGAATGTGTGCAGGTGTGGAAGCCGGTGCATAGCCGCCGAAGAGCCGACGCGCAGTCCGCACGAGAGTGCCGCGCGGGTGATGTCGAACCGCCGACCAGGCTGGGCCACGGGAACCAGATCGCGAAGGCAGCTGGGGCCCGTGAAGTTTGTCAGCTCGGCGCGAGATCGAGGCTCCGAGGATAAATGCACGTGTGATAAGTGAGTGGTCTCTCTCTCCCTTCCATCCTCTCTCATGCGTTCCGAGTCCGTAAGAACTGCTGCGTAGAGAATTGAGCAATGCGTGATTATGTATGATTTTGGAATATCATCTCGTTCAAATAAAGAGTTCGAAGGAAACGACGAAGTTTCCCACAGTCAAGAATGAATGTTGAGTTCAGAGTTCATCCATTTATCTTGAATGAGGTGGATATCTTGCGGTGATTCTATACGGAAAAACATGTGGAAGTCCATTGTTTGAACCACAGACGTATTAAGAGAATTACTGATGAGACCCCCACAAATGGCGCCCAACGGGTTTAGATATCAGCAGCTAAATTCAATCAGTTCAAGTGATGGCCAAGGTCAGTTCGTTATTCGCGTAATTTGACGCGTATGAAGTTGATTTAGCGCGCGTCGGGGATTTAGCTGATGGTATCTAAAATCCACAATCTGCAGGTGGGTCTTCTGCATAAAAATTCAGTTTCAAATCATTGAGAATAAAGTCAAGTATTTTGGCGCGAGTGAAGAATCATGGCATATGAAATTCATTTTCGGTTGATGAACGCGTGATCGCGGAGTCAAGTACCTTTTGCGTAGTTCATGAGTATTGTGTGTGTGTGTGTGTGCGCGCGTTCAAAGTCGAAGCTCCGCGAACGTGAACAGTGCACGAGCAACTCTGGAATCCGTAGGAACGTTGCTAGGCGGTTGAGCCAAATATACTCATTCGAAAGGTAATCCAAACGAGAATCCTCCAAGCACATTTACGTTCGCGACCGACTAATTTTTCCTGGAAGAGAGATCCAATTAGGATTCAAATCAGTCATTTATTAGCAGACAACGCTGAGAATAGCATGATGAGGATTCGATCTCTCCTTGCAAATAGGATTTGGTTCACAAATTAACGAGTAATGGAATGTGATGGGAAGTTATTCTGGCTCATCTTATTTGAAAACTATTCGGAAGATAATTTTACAGTAAATTTTAAATCATCAACACGTGAGATGACGTCCCAACTCGATATCACGCTGCATCTGATTGATGATTTCTTGAATAACATCACAGATGAAGAGCTTGATAGCGCGTTGAGTGACTTATTACTCTCAACAGAAGGCCCAAAGGGGGTTCGAGTCGGTCGTTCACGCAGACGCCTAGAAGGCGAGTATGATGGAACCGATTTCGACCAGTACCTTCGAACGGACTCGGCCGAATTTGAGAAAGCAAAAAACGATGCGTTATGCGACTACATGATCAATTGCACAGAGGCCGGCGCGAGTGAACGGTCGATTTTGAATCGTTATGAGGAGGACGATTTGTTCCTGAATACAATAACTGAGGGCGTTAATCTCCGAAACGTGTCGGTTCAAAGACCACAAATGCGCTGACCGTCTCTTACTGAAGAATTAGGAAGATCGCGTTTCGGAAAGGCAAGGAATGGCAACTGGACGCAACGTAGCGTACAATTTGACAATACGCAGTCGATCACTTCATTGCACCGAAGCGCAAATTCAACGGGATTTGTCTCTTTAGTAGACGAAAACGGCGCGAAATATAAGATGCCCATTGAAATTTTGCGACATTGGAACAGGTCGGATCGCCGAAATTGAGAAGAGGCGGAAATCATCCAACAAAATTATCTCGATCAGACAACGCGTTCTCAAAGCAATACGCGTACAGCGAACGCGAATCACAGAGACACAGACCGCGTTACTGATACAAACACACACAAACAGAAGCTCCGCAGCGAAATATTGCGAGAACAGCTACATCAGACGCTGCTCGAAGAACAATCTCAGCTGCGGGCGCGTACTCGGAACATACGCGAGATAGAATAGCCACGGCAAACGCTGATGAGTCGGGGCAAGAGTCTGATGAAGAGGGATTTGAAAACCTCCACGATCAACTTGGGCAGCCCCCTCCAGATTGGCCGAGGTTGAGCGAAAATCTTACGCGTCAGAGTGAGGTAGCGCGTCTACATTATACCTTAGAACTTCATTCCCGACGAGCCCGCTCATGAATCTGATAATGGTAGCGTGAGATTTTCGAGTGATAGGTTTAGAGGTTGGACAAAAATGGTGAAATCTTGGGATTTGAAATTGAGTGGCTCTTCAGATTAGAGCTTGGAGGGATTTTTGATCAAAGCAGGAGAACATCCTGTGGTGGATGGCAAGTCCGAACAAGATATTTTACGCGCAGTCATGGTGCTTTTGTATGGACCAGCTTTGAATCTGTACAGATTGCAAGACAGAGAACGGCGCACGTGGCAAAATGCAGTCACATGTTTTTGTACGCACTATCAGGACGAGAAATATTCTGAGCATCTTGCTGACGAAGCGCGCGCGCGGTTACAAAAGGATGCGGAGCCGGTCTACGAATACATCACGGCGATGTGCTTTATTTCCAACAAAATTCCAGAACCTCCGCCGGAAAAAAAGCTAGTGGAACGTATTCATTATAATATGAGAAAAGAATTTCATCTTCTTATGAGAAGGTATTGAAGTGTGATTATCGGAAAATTTCCAAAGCAAGCTACTGAACTCGGGAAAGCTTTCGATGTGGGTAACAATCAGGCTGCTTCTCAGAGTACAAGGAAAGACGGAGAAAAGCTCAGAAGTTCTCAGGAAATCAAAAACAACACATAGAATAACAACAAAAACACTGTAAAATGAACACCCGAGTCAGATAAAAAACCAGGCACAGAGAAGAAGGTTTCAGAAGTCGCGACGGTTCAGGTAACTACAATCGGTGACGTGGCAAAGCCCGTAGCTGCAAGAATGCAGAAATTACGTGATGAGATACTCCCCAGAACGCCAAATCAAAGCATGACCCCGAATATTGCGCAGACCGGAAGTCAAAATAAGGGCAAAAGTTATAGGCGTCGCGGAGGTCGAGGTTGTAGGAATGGTGAGGGTGGAGGCAACTGGAATGGTGGGATTTGGCCAGCCACAAGCTCCAGGGTATGAGCAATCACCTCAAAATCTCGAAAATAGCCCTAACAAGCAAAATTCCCTTTCGCGTGAACCCAACGCGAATCAGAACAGTTTTGGTGGGGGGGGGGGGGGGGGGGGGGGGGGGGGGGGGGGGGGGGGGGGGGGGGGGGGGGGGGGGGGGGGGGGGTAGAAATCGAGGTGGTGGTCGTAGCAGGAGTCACGATACTTATCATAATGATGGCTATTATAATAATTGTCAAAGCCAAGGCCAACAGCAGTTTCAAAATCAACAGCAAGTTGCCCTTACCAACACAATTCAGCTGACAAATACAAACACAAACACGGCGGAACCAGCGTCAGTAGATGCGGGGAACGCGAACACGGCTACGTCAATGGGACCATCACGTCAGCCTTGCATTACAGGTCTCGGAAGGTTGCGAAGCTAGCGAGTCACGAGCCCGAAAAGACGCGAAAATTTCAAAAATCATCGCGTTGCGAATTCTCAAAATCCCTGATACCACAAAGCCAGACGATCACCTCATATATTGGATTACGCTTCGCGTGGGTACAATAGGGATTAGGGGATTATTAGACACAGGCGCCACTCGTTCGGTGATTGGTAAGAAGTATCAAGAAGTAACGGAGAAGATAGGCATTAAACTCCAACCTTCAAACTTCCTATACGCTCAAATGGCTCATGGAGAGTTGAAAGAGGTAGCCGGAGAAGAGAATACTCTCCTGGAGATTGCTGGAATCAGCAAAAATACGTCGATACTTAGCGTACCAACACTTTCCGTCGATCTTATTTCGGGACTAGAGTTTGTTCAATTTTTTGGGATCCATATGCTAGGCGATAGTGACGAGTATATATTGGCGGACCTCAAGGACAAGGAGAAATTCACTTTCCAATTGTTCTCGATTGAAATACAAGAAAATCAAAGTTCCAAGTCACGCGGTGAGAACGTAAAAGGGTCAGAGTCTACAGAATCAGGTTTGGAAGATTTGAGTGAGTACGAATTATATAGATTGAAGAAAGTTCTAGGCGAATTTTTGACCCGCTAAGATGGGAACGGAGGGATATTGCGAGCAACTGATCGTATTGAATACGAGATCAAACACTCAGAAAGCGCTCGTGAGGTGGAGCGAAGATATTTTCCGTTGTCCCATAAAACGGGAAGAACCATGCATGATGAATTACAGAAATTGATAGAAGCGGATATCGTGGAAAGATCCACTAACCCTTGGAATGACCCCACATTCCTGGTGGGAAAGTCAAGTGGCGTCCACAGAATGGTGGTAGATATGCGCGTGGTAAACTCAATATCAGAAAAAGACGCTTATCCAACACCATATATGGATACTATTTTATGAACATTGAAAAATACGAAATACATCACCACACTTGACCTTAGCATGGCATGTCACCAAATGGAGATGAAGAAGATTCCCAAAAATATCACAGCCTTCACCATGCCAGGCGAAGGGCACTGGCAATATGAGCGTTTGTCTATGGTCTTATCCAACGCAGGCGCGGGTTTCCAGAGGCTAATGGATTCAATTATATTATAGGAGACTTTGAGCCGTACGCATAGGCGTATTTAGAAGATATTGTTCTCGTGACGGAGATATTTGAAGAACATATTAAAATACTAGAGGAACTTTGACGTAGAATCACAGAGGCAGGTCTCACAAAAAATCGAGATGAGAGCAAGTTTCGTTGTAAGGTAGTAAGGTTTCGGGCTTCATTGTTGACGAAGACGGACTGAGAGTTGATCCTGCTGAGACAGAAACGATCAAAAATTACCCTAAGCCCAAAAACGTCAAGCAGGTGTAACAATTCACTGGCATGACGTCGTGGCATAGTGAATTCATGAAAGATTACGCGAAGATCGTTGAGCCGATCTATAGATTGCTCATGAAAGACGCAAAGTTTGAGTGGGGAGGGGAACAAGAAAATGCATTTTACGCGCTCATCGATGCTCTAATATCTGCACCAGTTCTAAGAATGCCTGTCCCGAATGCGGACTATTACCTACATACGGACGGGTGTGATACAGCTTCAGGTGCAATTCTTACGCAGAAAATAGACGGAGATGGTCACGTCATTTGTTATGCGAACAGAGCTTTGACAAAAAACGAAGAAGTATGGTCGACGACAGGAAAAGAGTGTCTGGCAGTGATTTGGGCGATAGAAAAATTCAAAGAATGTATGGAAAGAGAAAAATTCACCGTTATAACAGATCACAGCGCGCTACAGTGGCTATTCAACAAGGAAAATCCGGTAGGCCACGTAGGTCGATGGGCCCATGACCTTGCGAGTTATGATTTCAAAGTCATCCACCGGAAAAGTAAATTCAATGTTGTCCCCGACGCGCTCTCTTGGATGTACAAAAACGACGCGATTGAGATCGCATCAGTTGAAAATCAAGAGAGACCGTCAGATAAGTGATACAACAAGAGATTCTATCAGATTTTAAAACTGTAATGGTTGAGAAAATCTTCTCACCGTCATCTCTCTCCTCTGTCCCATAATAAGATTGTACTAATCATAATTGCATTAGTAGCACGAGCATCCGAGGAGAGAGCGCGTGAGTACATGAAAGCGAGAGAGAGAAAGGTCACTCCACAGCTCAATCTATCCGCAAGTCGCGAGCCATTGGACGATTCGATATTGTTCCCCTCGCCGCGCCCCTCACGTCCATCCTAATTTTCACTCGCGTCCGCGCACGCATCACTCAGACTTGTCTCGCCCGTCCTCGTGAGCACAAGTTCATTTCCAAAGCTACATCAGCTCGCGCACGTTTCCGTCTCCCGCGACGCGACTCCTTCTGCACCGAGCTTGCCGAGGACGTTCCCAGCGACCGATCCAGTACCGCCGTTGACCGAGCCAATTCTTGCGCAACCAATCACGAGGTTCCCGGTCGTCGACGGCCGAGCGGCCGTTCCATCACTTGCGCAATATCCATTGCCAACAATCATCCTTGTGAGTACCGCTCTTTAATGATTCTCTCTCCTAGGCTGCACCCGAATTGCTCTCTCCGTGCTTGCGCCCGTTCGTGCTCTTGAAGTACCGTGTCTTTTCGAGTCAATAAATTGGCCGTTTGTTACTATCAAATCTCGACTCATCATTCTATGCTCAATCCTTCGCCTCAATTATATGCAACAGTAGTTATAAAGTTTCCAGGCATTGCACTTGGCCTGAAGGGACGGAAATTTATTCCACCTGTTACATTGGCGCCCGAGCGGATGAAAACCCGAAGTTCTCAATTATCAATTTCGATTGAATTGTTTTCTGTCGTGCGCGTTACATTGGTACCCGAGCGGATGAGGACCCAAAGTTCTCAATCATCAATTTCAATCCAATTGCTTTCTATCGTGCGCGTTACATTGGCACCCAAGCAAACGAGAACCCTCAGTTCTCAACCATCAATTCAAATCCAAGCAAATCCATACCGTGCGCGTTACATTGGCCCGAGCGGATGAGAACCCGAAGTTCTCAATTATGAATTCCAATCTAATCATTTTTTATCGTGCACATCACATCAACGCCCGAATAAAAATTGAGAATACTTTTGTCTGATGCATTTCAGCGAGGTGAGGAATCGAGGCATTCGCGTGCATGTGTGAGTAAGTGGAATAGCGCGTCGCGGAGGGGCGGAACGTAAACAGAGCGCGATCGGCCGTTTGCTCGCGATTCCGTCAGTTTTCATGTCTTCAAAATTCAGTCCTGAGTGCGAGTGAGAGGAACGATCGAATAGTCAAATAACCTCTCACGCACATGCAAAGTGGCCATCTCCAATGATCGGCCAATATGACGAATCGAAGTGACTGATCGCGAGTCAGCGTGCTGATCTATGCGTATATATAGATATAGTGCGGTGCGTACAGTATGTGGATGGCGTCAAGTGCATATCAGCAGATATTCGCTTGAATGAAATTCCCCAATCAAGCTCATTGAAAATTAGTGCGAACAAGTCTCCGGACGAAATATCCATGAGTGTCTTCGTAATTTTCTATTCATTAGATCTCACCTCAAATGCAACCTGCAAATTACCAATTCACGTCAGTATTGGACTAGTGGAGAAGTTCTTTGAAATTCTGTTGAATATTCTCTTGATATCAGACGGAATTTCATTGCAAGCTACGTGCAAAATTTGATTGTTGGTAATTTTTTTACATTATTGTTGTCAGAATTTTGACATTCATGGATATCTCTCGTCCAAAAAATCAAAGTCCCGTATGTGTGTGCGGAAGTATGGATGGATGAGTATGAAATTGAATGATATTTACCGATATACAGGGTGTTCCAAAAAACATCAATAAATGTATGTATACGGGGTATTCCACAGGAAATTCCGAAATTTGGCACACGCATAGAAGAATATATACTCAATCAATCGTCATGAACAAATTAAGATTAACAATGATTGTTCATAAATAATCCTGATTGTTTGAACGAATGTTGACTTTTCTGAACTTTTGTGTTCAAATACGCTCGACATTGAGTAACAGTAGCATCGCTACCACATAACCTGAAAATTCTTTCAGTTTTTGGGAGAATCAATTTCTCATAGCTGAGGACGTCCACGCCAAATTCAAATGGTTTCTGCACGACATTTTTCTTCGCCTCGCAAAGTTTTTTAATCGGTTAGATATATTGAAACATAATTTCAGCAAGCCCCCCTCATGGTCTCAGAGTACAAAATACACGAGAATAATGTTTTGCAAAATAACTTTTTCGACCACCCTTCAAAAAATTGAGAAAAAAATTTTTTCTCAATTTGTCAGTTAGTAATCTAGCCACAAAAGAATTTTCAACCATTTTTGGGGGTTTGGAGCTCGTGGCATGCGTTTTAGTACGATTTCAAAGTCAAAAAATGGCTAAAACACGATTTTCTCTCTGAAATCCCCCTAAAACAGACATATCACCTACTCTAAGGTATTTGTTGAGTCATTTTACATCGAAAACATGTTTTTGCGAAATTTTTTCGAGATGAAAAAAGCGTTAAATACGCGATTAGATTTTTTGAAAGTACTTTTCGATTCAGAAAATGAGTTCTCCTGCCCATGCGCGTGCTCACAGAGCTCTGAGAATGATTCTACCTGATAGCCGAAACAGTTACCTTCGCAATGAGTCGAACTGGAGTTGATTTGATGCAGTAGAACCGAAGATACAGAAGTTTTAAAATTTAAGAAATCCGTAAGGCCTGGGCGGGCTCGACGACCTTTCCAAGCTTCAAACGCGTGTATCTCCGGTTCTACTCAATCAATTTGCACCCCCAACGAGGCATTTTGAAGATAATTGCACCAGCTATCAATTGAGACGAGTTTTGATACTAAAAACTTATTCACTCACTTAACTCACTTACTTTAGATTGATGGAAGATGTTCAATCAACGATGCACTCCCAAGAGGAAGATGCAACTCTGAGGTGGATAATGGATTCCGTTATGAGTCCTAATTGTCTTCTCTCGCAGAATTATTCCTGGCATTCTTTGATGGATACATTTTCAGCTTAGCGAGCTGTACATTGCTTGAGCGAACTTAGTATTATTTGGTTCCTCAAATTCATTAAGTGATTGTGACTCCGCTACCCCAAGAATGGATAAAATACTGTTTTTGTCCCTGGACTGACTCGCTGCCAATACAAAGGTGTCATGTGATTATCCTTTGAATTAAAAATTGCCAGGGAATAGGAGTGGGAAAATGGATTAATCATTAGCTCCACAAATCATATCAGAGTGACCGGTGTTGGTTTCCTTTGATTCAAGAGCAAATGAAAAGTCTCCTTCACTGATTTACTTGCCAAATGGGATTAGATATGAGATGGATCTAATGATTAATCTCTGAATCCTCTGGGACACGCTCTGTACCCTGTTGAGGATATGTTCTCATCTAATTATGAAAGAGACGATCGAGAGCAAATATCTGATTTAGATTTTAGTGTATAGGTTGATTCGATTTCCACTGGTAGGTGATATATCTTCTCATCATCTGAGAAATGGAGCAATGAGTCACATATTCACTGTAGATGGCATAGAACTGGGGTCCTGAAGCTGGCCCAAGCAATCGAGCACAATCACAAACTAACTATGCCATCTTTGATTGCTTCCTTATTGCTAATTCATTGCCGCATTGAGGAATTTATTGCTCCACACCCGTACAAGATATGCATGTTTCCGCTAGCTTCCGCCTGGAGCTAGCGAAAACATTTATTGCTCCGGCCCTACTGAACCGATCGTGACGGAACTGGGCTCATCTTTTATTGCTCAATTTATTGCTTGTAATCCCGTTTCGAAAATTTTCCCAACCTCAATTCCGGCCGAGATATCCATGTTTTCGCTAGCTTCGGGACCTGAAGCTAGCAAAAACATAGATTGCTCCGGTTCTAATGAACCGATCGTGACGTTCGAGGGCTCATCTTTCATTGCTCAATTTATTGCTCCTGATCCCGTTCCAAGAATTTTCCCAACCTCAATCCCGACCGAGATATCGATGTTTTCGCTAGCTTCAGGCCTGAAGCTAGCGAAAACATAGATTGCTCCGGTTCTAATGAACCG
>JAPYYZ010012958.1:0-12007 GCA_030522705.1 Eretmocerus eremicus | reverse complement strand
TATTCGACAACTCGTCTTTTCACCCGAATCGCTCAAATTTTCGAGAAAGTTGTGAATGAAGTTCGGACTGACGAGCGCACGGCTCCCGCACCGCCTTAAGGCAAAAAAGCATAAAAATTCATTACTCAATTATGAGTAACACAACATTGATGCTGATGTGATATCAATACCATTAATAATCATCAACGTAATACTGAAAAATTAGTGTGAAGAACACCTGAGATATGAGCTGGAATGTTGCTCTCCTGCGTCAGCATTCATTGTTAGCAAATCGTCTGTTCGTAGCGCCACAAATTAGAAAGAGAGACTAGACCACGGAATACCTATTCATTAAGCTACCATGCTCCTACAACTCTTTTGCTCCAATGAATTTCATTTGGAGGTCGAAGAAGAAAATAAAGGAGATCAAGAGTTTGGAGTAAAAAGAAGCACGCTCGGAGCGAGAAAGGTAGAGGCAAAGAAGTGTAGGATAAAAAAAGTGTGTAGGAGACGTGGAAAGGTAGGAGCGAGTTTCTTGATCCGCGGCTTTTAACTTTGCGGAAATCACTTTCTTCCATTATTTCTCCAAGCTTCTTCGTAGACGTTTCACGTGGTGGGATCACACTACGGTGTACTCTATCTCTCTCACAATCTTACTTTGGAATCGTTTTGCAAAGTAGTTCACGTTTTCTAAATTGATGCGATAAAAAAGAAATCCTTCCAATTGCAGAATTCGGGAAAAGTTTGTTGAATCTTCTTTTTTCATTCATCTCCCTGTTGGGAATTATAAATTCTGAACGGTAAATGTACTCTTAAGAACAAGAGGGATATCGATTGATTGATACTGCGATCTAGAGTGGAGAAAGAGGCAAAACACGCCGTATCTGTAGCAAACTGTATGACATTAAAGGTTAATGGAATCGACGAAGAAAGACGAAATTTGAACGTTCCAAACATGAGAGCAAACATTCCTTTGAATCAAAGATTTTCAACACGAAATGGATACTCATTCTTCAAAATTTCTGCTAAATAATCTGTCAGACAAGAAAAAGGAATTCGTGAAATCTTTCAATTGAAATTCTCTGAATTATCAATACTTGGCACGATAGTCTTATCAAAATTCCAACATCAACTACGTTCATCATACATTTTGCGGATATTCAGTTCACGAACTTTTGAAAAGAATCCGGAGGGGCGACCAATACTGCGTCAATTGGACAAAAAATGATCAAATATGATATTTCTGCGCAAAATTATGTCTGAAAGGAAAGTAACGATATTCAAATATGTCAAACGTTGTCAAAATGATCCAAGTTATTCAATGAGGTGTTGCCCTATCATGATATATACGTCATGTTAGCCTCAATTTTTTCATCACGACTCAATTTTAAACTACACTTGTAGTTAGATACATAAGCTATGTGAAACTAGTCACACTGAAATACCTACTCATCTACGTATACTAGTGCATATGAGCTGCTTCAAAGGTACTCGACGCCCAACTCAAAGAGAAGTTGAAGCTCGACTGCTGGTCCTCGAGGGGTGTCGTGGGCAAAGGAAACAGAACAAAAAGAGTCTGACTGCCCGGCAAAGTTTACGAACCCCTAAAGTCGATTTGCAAAGGGTACAATTCCTTATAAATAGCTACGACGATCATCCTCTACTTTTCCTCCTCTATGTCGAATAGCTTAGGAATACATGTTAGTTGAGAAGGTATCTTGGAGCTAGTGAGGCAAGTACAATTCCTGAGCTTCAAGGAATGATTAATTCGACATTTTCTTTGACAAACTTTGCGCGTTATATGTTTGAAAGATCGTAATCCATAGATTGGATTTCTCTTTTCCGGAGGAGAATTGGCTGGAGGGTTATGAATAAATTCCCAAAATTATCTTCATGCGAGGAAATGAAAAACGATTCAAGCTTCAACGGTCGACGTCGACGAAATCGAAGAAATGATATGAAAATCTGTGCAGTCGGCAATCACGCATCAACTATTTTGTCAGTTAACAACTGAGAGAAACAACATGGTCAAAATGAAATAATTGAATCGCAATCAAGTCATCGTTGGATAAAATAAACCAAGAGCGTTCATCCTCTAGTACAATATAGAACGTGTACGAGCCATAAAAGCACGATCATCAAATTCCTTGCAGCGTCGACAAAGTCTAAGACTCTGCTCCAGCAGAGTTCGGACAACCCAATGAATGTGTCAGGTGCGGGGTAGGCGATTAATTTTGATAGCTCAATCCTAATCACGCTTCAGCGAGCACGAAGATTGCTCGTGATAATTCAAGCAGCCACCGTGGATATATCGATGAGACATTGAAGGGGGACGAGGGCTGCTCACGATTTGATTCCTTCAAAATTTGTAACAAAAAGCAGAAATCCCTCATCCTCTAGATGTGTTCAAAGAATTATTCGAACACTGCTCAGCACATATCTCATGGATATTTTCATTCGCGAATGGCATGCTGAAATGATTAAGTCGACAAAGATCAACAACAGGAAAATGTTATTTAATGGGATAATTTTGCTGATTTTTTTCAAACCCAGATCATAAAACAAACTGTCAGCAACAGCAATATGAGACCATCATTATCTTTGACATTTTTGTGCAAAGAATTTATTTGTTTAAAGGGAAAAATTTTATTCGTCAATACGAAAAATTTGTTCAGGCATTTGAACCAAAAGATTCGTAGGATGACCTCAAAGAAGATTAACTAGAGGGATTATCCGGAACAACTGGGCGCGAAAATATTCCAGCTATCTAGCACCGTTCACATTCAAGAGACAAAAGATATGATACATCCCCTTTAAGGTCACCTGGAATAAAGCGGTGGCACTGTAGTCTCGTTTTCAATTCGACAACGCTGCAATTTTTCACGTTGGATTTTTGTCTCAGCGATATGGCGAGTTTTTTCGATTTATTCGTGGCTCAGTGGATGTTTCGTTCCCTTGTTTGCGTGCGCCGACTATCGTGAGTACGGATGGCTGATTCGTTGTCGAACAATTGTTCACAATTCGCAGAGACACTGTTGATTGTAATTCTCTGACCAAACCGGGATACATCTAACGAGCTCAGGCTTTAGAAACAATGAACGACTATTTTGGAGCTTTTGCAGGATGGAGAATTATCTCAACCATGTAAATTCTGCCCGTAACGATAGAGAGAGTCGATTAAGAACGTTGCTACTGCAACAACTCGTGAGCGAAACGTGTCGAGGCCCACGCAATGCGATGCTTGAATAGGCGAGTTCATTGATCGAGTCGAGAAACATGACCATACGTAGCGAGTAGAGCGAATGGCGTATCGGCTTGGTATACATTAGGAGTTGAGCGAGTTGAGTCGTCATGCGTCGCGGGAGCCAGGAGCCAGAGAGCCAAGTGAGAAACGGTGTCTATATCGCTCTCTCGGTCGCATAATCGAGTTATCGGCTCGCACGATCCCGCATTAATCACAACTATCAATGACAGCGTGCCTCTGCTCTCCGCCCACGTCGTGCTCTCGCGTGTGCCACCCGTGCGGCCTTGCTTTCCTCGCTCAATCCAAGCGCGATTAATGATTCGTTTCGCGTATCTTGCGTCTCTTTCTCTGCTCCCTCTCTCTTTCCATTTCTTGCGCGCGACCTGGAATTTCACCGGTTTCCGCGCGCGCACAACGTCTTCCTTGACAAGTTTTCTCTGCTGGATGACTTTTTTCGCGCGGCGAGCACCGGTTCCCTAGAGCTCGAGTTCTTGCGCTGCGGTTTTTCGTCTCGATCTAATGACTCTTGCTGGTGCAAAGCCAGCCGACTGCTGTCGATAGATACCGGCTGGTGATTTATCTTGGAGAAGCGCACACCTTCGTTACGGTCACGGGTATTGAACAGTTCTAAAGCAATATTATTTCGGGAATTTGAAGGTAAGCAATGCAGCAGCTCAGGAATCATATTTCGATTACCAACACGAGTATAATAAGATCATTTATGAATGTACTGAATCTCTCATTGCGAATATATTTTAGATATTCCAGCATTTCACCGAGTTGTTGAAAGAGATTGTTCCATAAAGCCATCCTCGTAGCCAGTAGAGAGAAATTATGGAATCGACTTTTACATCGAAAATCCATAATTTCCTGGCTAATTTGTTGAATGAGAGACAACGTTCCAACTGGTACCATTATCACCTCAAATCGCTAAGTTGATTGTTTCATTCTGAATGCGTCAATTCCGAAAGACTTCGGGATCAACAAAAATAAGGATTTCGGTGATCATATATTAGTCCAAAAAAATTATTACGGATGTTCTACAGAGTTTTTCATGGGATTTAATATTCTTTTCATGGGCATTGAAGAATTCATTTGAAGATTGTAAACCAAAACTAACCAAGAGTTGTAAGCTATGATAAAATGTAGAATTACTCACCCGAATGTCTCAAATATGTCCTTACTAAATTCGAATTTTGTCAACCATACAATGGTCGCCAGAATCATTATATTTATCAAAAAGAGTGAATACGGGCTATTGGCATATTTTCCGAGTGAATGACTGTCAAATTTACATCGATTTGAATGCAAAACAGCTTCGGAAGCGGCAATCATACGCCCCGGCTATTCTGGAACGGTATTGTGATCGCTCAATTCAAAACACGCTAGCCTTTCGATCAGACGCTTCTGCAGAACGGGGGTCATTTTTGAACGAGCTCCCGATATTCAGTTCAATTTTTGAGGTCGATGAACTGTATGATTATGCGACTACATCTAGGGGAGCAAGATGTGACGCGAATATTATAAATTCAACGTGCCAGTTTTTCGCTCAACTCCCGCGAACGCGCAAGTCGCGCGTACGTTACTATAAATTGAGCGGTTCAAACGAAATGTGGCTCAATCGGTCTGTTGAACACTATTTCGAAATAATTTTTCCATTAGAAAATAAATTTGAAGTGACAGGATGTCAACAACAATCAATCCTCCAAAAGGGTCATGTCTTGTAGGTATATCATCTTACCGAATCATATACACAATCAGAGATGGCTCTTATGAATGTCAGCATTCCCCAAGCTATTGATAAGCTAATTAATGAAATATCTATGGATTTTTTCCAAATCTCTGTCCACATAATATTGATTCGTAGCGTGTCTCGAATACTGCGGTTAAAAAACCTCTCGGTCCGTACAAAATTTCTCTAATCGATTCAGGATCGCTGAATTATGATTACCAGATTTCTATCAGCTCAACAAGGGAATTATCAAAAGTTCAACATTCTGATTATTTTGATTCGATGAGGTTACAAGCTCCATTTTAATCGGATCTCGGCCTCTTCGAAATATCACTGCGTCGACGCAATGTCATAAAGCTTTCCAGCCGCGATGCACAAGATCTAGTGTCAGATGCAAGCAACCGCTCTGGTTCGCGTCGACGAGCTCTGAGTACAAAAGCCCAGTTCGTCGGTGCGAGGGGCACCTAAGATGATTGAGTGTACAGTAGGGTGCTACAGATTTAAGCTCTCCTCCACAGGAGCTCAAACGGAATGGCACGATCGTAAAACCGGGAATTAGAAACTGCGAGAGGGACTTCAGACTCTGTATGGATGTGTCGACGACAAATTCAAGCATTTTGATAGGTTTGGTTGGGACATTTTCATCTTTCAACTGAAAATGCTGTTTATTACGTGAATAATTTATCGTGGGAATGGCCGTTGGAAATCTAGGATCGAGGTCTCATCGATCACGTGTGATATTACATCGGAGAGTTGACTGAAGATCTACTCTACTTTTTGTGCTGGTATTTCATTATGTACTGTCCAGTCTTTATGACTGAGAAAAGAAGTAGAATGAAAAGTGATATGACATAATGGTACTCAGGAAGTCTTGAGGTTGAAATAAACCGCCCCTAGATTTTTTGACGCACGAGAAAATTTATCCATGTCACCCTTGTGTTGCCTATATTTGTTGCGGACTGGACAAGGCAACACCTATAGGCAACAGATTGCCAACACGAACATGGGGCAACATTTGAGCGATTTTATTATTGACAACACGGTAATGACACAAGGTCCACGTTTGACAACATGTATTGCTCACGCTCTGGCAACATGTTTCCATATGAGTCTTTTCTTACGTGGGAAGCCCGGAAACGAAAAAGATCAAAACTTTCATCATTTCAAATTAACTTTTTCAGTACATTAACAAAATCGCAATCAGGTCTAATCGGACGAAAGAGGATATAGAACTCTCTCCACTGCAATCAGTGAGAATCAATGAAAATTGATCCCAGACACTGATTATCAGTGAGACTCCACTGAAGATCAGTGAGATTTCGAGTTCAATGACGGGGATCAATTTCCACTGATCCTCACCATTTTCCCATGTTATTAGTACCAAGGTCATCAAAGTCATGGCACTAAGGCAAAACTACTAAAGCCGACGACAAGCTAGGCTCCTGACTAATTAACTGAAATCAGTTTGGATCAGCAGAGAAGGAGGAGTGAAGGATGTAGGCGCGATCTGTCGAGAGATGAGTCTCGTGTTGAACAAGGCCGCTTAACTGTGCCGCAGAGCCCAGCGGCGCACCACCAATCTCCACGCGCATGAATTATATCTGGCCTGAGAGCAGTGCAGCTCGCACGCGACAACGAGGCCGCTCTCTGCTGCATATACCCAACGCGGCCACGGCGGCACTGCGAGCTGCTCTGCGGCACTCAGGTAAGTATACTCGGTGGGCGCGCGGGGGCGGATGCGTATTCGCGCATAAGTTATAGTTGTCCGGGTTCGCGCGCGGCTACAAATCCTCTCGCCTCTCTCGCATATGTGCGTTGTTGGGGGGCGCGCTCGCAGAGCCGAAAACTCGCGGGGTAATAGAGACCATAACTTATACGGAATGCTGCCACTCTCGTCTCGTCGTAAAGCCGCTTGTTCGGCGAGCCGCGCTCGTTTGTCACTGGATGGCCCATTGCGGAAAAATGGCCCGCGCGCTGCTGCGCATCCCGCTAAATCCTTATATTCGCGCGAGTAGCGCGAGGATACGCGCCGAGAGCATCGGGCGCGACTTTAAAACAATCGTAAACCATTGTATACGGCCCGGGCGAGATGCAGCCGACTCTTGCAAACTCTTGGCGGTGCCGGCCGCCGTTAGAGGCGTATAGAGCGTGATGAATGCCAGCGGGCGATATTGATGCCCCTCGAGCGCGCGAGGAGATAAAATTAATGCGGAGCGATGGAATTTGACGACGTGGTGCGCGAGAGAGATAGGCAAGTGTGATTGAAAGCGCAGAGTAGAGATTGACGGGGGTGTGGGGTGACTTTCTTGATCGGACGTGGTAATCACTTGGAAGTGTAGGGGAGGGAAGTTGAGCGTTGTGGATCGCGTGAAAACGCTTCGGGTACATTGTAAAATGGCATCGGTTCTTATGCGGTCCCGCGAGCACGCGAAGCGAGAGGCAGTGAACGAGTCGGGGCAGGGGTCGAAATCCAAAAACCAAAGCGATACGAGGCCCGTTGAGTCGCTTCTCTCGTGACACCTGCGCCTGTCCTGAATATGATGAATCACGCGTCGCCTTTAATAAAAAAGCCGCATTTTTTTCCAACATGTGCTCTCGCGTCGTCCACTTCCGAGGCAAATTACCATGTTCATGCAAGACAAGGTGCACCTAAGCTTACTGCGAACTGGGGCAAACACATTATCACGATTTCATTCTCTCACGGCAGCTGGCACTACACGCATCAAATTCTCATTACAGCTTTCTCGAAGATCCGTACGATGAGAATCAATTCTTGTAAAGCCTTCTAAGCCCAAGCTGTTTATTGAAAATGAGCCCCCTTTAACAGAGTCTTGTGCGAGTGAGAATTGGGCAAAATTCGAGATTGGACAAGTTGAATAATTTCAATGAGAGGCCTCCATAAGATGAAAACTTGGAAAAATGGAATTCAAATACCAGCCACATAGACATACTATGTTCTTTCAATACCAAATGCATTTGGAAATTTCCTATAAATTTTTCGGTTCGTATATCAACGTGCTTCAAAAATACGTAACGCAACAGTTATAAATGAAAAAGCCGAATGAAAATGAAAAACTCATGAGTTGGGGGAGCGTTAGCAAATAGAAATGAGCCTCATCTTTGCGTTACAGTAGCTACTATCCATGTATCACAGATCATGTTTGTGAAGTGAAATACAGCTGCGAGAGGTTCCGCAATTCAATCTCACCCAGGATTCTCCAGCACCTAACTTTTGGCGGTTCAAGTCAAAACAAATAGAAACAGAAAAGTGAAGGGCTGAAAACAGAAATCACAGTGGTACGCCCAGCAACAAAATTTGTGCTTCCCGGAAACATTTTCAAACGGAATAAAATTCTTGTTGATCAAAGACCGAAACGCAGTGTTGGTAAACACGCGAAAATTCGTTGGACTAGCGGGCGCGAAAGGTATAGCAAGCAAGCGCATGCCCTCGCAGTTTTTCGCGCACGATAAGCGTTGATGCTGCTAAATGGGATGCAACTTGCTGTAGAGGAAAGAGCAGTGATTCACGAGTTGATCTCAACAAACTGCTCGTTTCCAGCGATTCCGTGGATTTTGTATGTAGCAGACTATGGACATTTTGAATTCGCTCGGGCATTAAAATGATACATTCATTTGAAAATGGATAAGTGACCTGGCCACAGAGAGAAAATATTTCAGAAATTGCTCTAATGTACCTGATGAAATGAGGAGAGAATATCAAATCCAGAGGAGCTACGTTGTTTAACATGGTAATTTATGCCGGAGACTCAGAGAATGTTTGCTAGGAATAGAATACAAATAACGAAAACTCCAGTGAACAATTTCTCGATTAACCAGTCAAAATCTCCTAGTTGACGAGCAATTTTCCAGTCGAATAGGAATTCTGCTATTATTCTACCCGATGCATTGTGAATATTCCAGAAATATCCTACTCCACGTCACAGAATACAACGATGCATTAACATTGAATTATTATAAACTGAATATTATCACTCTTCTTGAGAAGTGAATATTCACAAATTTGGATCGATGGGCACCCACTAATTTGGCACGATGAGCAGAAATGATTGAAAGTTCCAATACATCTGTTCTTAAAAAAAAGGGCTCCTCGGTCGAGAAGACGATTTTCGTCTCAGATCGATTGTATGGGTGCACCAGCTCCAAGTGGATTTACATCACGTTCAGTTTATCTAATCTCAGTCTGGCAAGCGCCACTCGCCTGTGACGCGTGATTAATCCATAGCTTTTTTTCCCACCAAAGTGAAGCTCGAACGCGGCTATCGATCCCAATGCACTGGTCAGGCATGTGGGTATATGCGTCAATGGAGATAACACAACGGAAGGCATATTGCGAATGGTGACCGACATTAATCCGCAACGTACACATCAATCGATCGGTCCTCGCCGCGAGTATATATAAGCGTGCCTCAATAGAGTATGCCGTTTCCGAGCTCGTAAATAAGGTTCAATATGGTTCGGTACAACTGCGCGCTTGAGTGATCCTTGTTTCGCAGGAGCTAATGGATCATGTCGTTCATATATTTCAAATTATGCATTCAACCTCTGACCCATCGTAAAAATTGGCAACATTCGTCATCATCCCCGAGGAAATCACATAGGAGGTACACCGATGATCACTAGTGGAACACGCAGAACCGAGGTAATTTGTGTTATTGATCTGAAATTGGACAATCATTTTTTTCGCGGTTATCTCGGTAATATTTCATCGTGGACAGCATATTTAATCGTGACATGTGAGCCATACTGAGGCGCACGAATCAGCCAATATATCCCCGCCTTCCTGAATCATTCCTAGATTTAGACTTCTCAACCACTGGTTTGTTGAAATAAATCTGGTACAAGTCGAATAATCTCAACAACTCACCACTCTAAACGATCCAAAACTCTCCCATAAAAGGCCGGGTATTTCCCCAAGTCTTTATTTTACCGGTCTCGGAGCCCACCCTCAATACATCCCTGGCGTAATTTTACAAACTCAGCGCAGCCACGCAAGAGGAGCGTTGGCTAGCATGAAAATTGTGGTGAAGAGAATATTCGGACGGGCAGCGGCACTTTCCATTCGCCACGATTACCGCGGGCTAGCTGCGCGTGGGCATCGAAATAAATTCTGGGAACCCTCTCTCGCGCGGAACAGGGTGACGCCAACAGCCCTGGATATGACAAGCGAGGCGTGCTAGAGACCACCGCACCTCTGATTTAGCCGTCGAGCGAAGGTTATTTCGTAGCCATGGCGAGTTTGAGAGCTTTTTGCAAGCGCACCACGGAGAGGTGAGATATTGTAATTGAAAAGTTTGGACCGCTACGCTTCCTCGAAGAATGGGCCATCAGTTCCCAGTAATCATATGGGAAGTGGCTTGAACTGAGTATGAGTTTTGCTCTTATTATGAAACGTCAGAGGTAGGTTACTGCCAAATTTAGTTTTTAGAGTAGTCCGAGCGCATTTACACTTTCGAAAATTTCCGAAATCCGAAAGTTTGGACTATGGATATAGTGCTGGAAATTTCAAATACTCACGTTGATCCACGGAAGGGATGGATTTAGAGTTCACTCGAGGCTCAACTCACCTGAAACAGAAAAAATCATGTGATTAATGAACGATGAAGTTCTGGACGAAAAGTATGCACATATCGTGAAAAAAAGATATAAAATATATCAAGGTTCTCAATAAGTGGTGAATTATATACATTTTTGGGGAAATATTCTCATAGTCAGCCCATAATCTTTGAAAGGTGTTGTTAACCCTATAGGTCTAACACTTGATGCTTCATTCCACGAGATTCAGAACTGATACTTTTCAATCACAAAACCATTTTGAAACAATCTCATCGGAAATTTGTTTCTGTTATTCAAAGGGTAAACCGTAATAGTTAAACTATCAGACCTCAATTTTGGTCTCCTCGTAATGATCTTCATGACCTCATAGCGTCATGATAACCTCATCTCATTTCATAGATTTTGGATAACTTTTCAAGCGAGTCAAGGACTTTGAGGAACCACTCGAAGAGTCGCAATAGTTTTGAGATTTTCCATTTCTTAGGTTGACGTTTGTGACCGATACCGTCTTCAAGATGTTTTTGCTGATAATAGTACAAAACTTGCCAGAACCAGACGAGTTGCTCTGTAGTCTCATGGCCAGTCAGTCCAAGTGGTCACTCGGCTCTATTTGAGTAATTGCGACAAGGAGCACAGTTAACATAGCAAAGTCTGAAATGGGCCAATTGATACACTCAAGCCTCTTTATTCAAAGAAAACTACTAATTGCTGACTGTCGGTAAGCATTGAGGATCCTTGTCAGGATAATAAGGACCAGGATAGTAATGACAACATACCAAAACAATTGCGTAATTACATAACAAAGATGACATGACTAGCAAAATTGAGATACAAAATGTCAATCAGTAGTCGTGATCATTTCATGTGCTAACACAGAGGTTCGTTGTCCTCGATCATTATCCAAAGCCATCTCCGATGACAGAAAACAGCCGACAATTATTCCCTCTCCGTCATTAGTGCCGAAGAAGGAGTACTCTCTCGGTTCGCAGGAGATCACGCACGAAAACAAAATCCGAAGGCATCGATATAATAACTGCTGTTGCCGAGAGCCAGCCGAGGAGTTCATATTGTTACGGCGCTCGATTTTGCTTCGCTCATCATCTCAACGCAATTAAAATCATTATGGGCGTGTTGTAAGGGATCCGAGCCGCGCCCAGGCGGCACGAGAAGGCGAGAGAGGGATAAGAAGAGCGAGAGAGCGGGCAAACGCATCGGAGCAAAAACACTCGAGACTCAATATGGATCGCGAAGAAAGGAGAGGGTTTAGAGGATAATTGGTGCCCGATCTGGCGAGGATTCCGGCTCTGCGCTGCTCGCAAGAGCTCGCGCGCGCTACTCGTTAGAACGACTGTTACGTACTGATAACGCCCATTACGCCGCGAGTTTAGAAAGTGCGCCTCAGTTGCGCCCGCCGCGTTTTAATTATACCCGTCTGCCTCGAGTCTCTGCCACCGCAGAGCCGAGCAGCGCGAGAGAGT
>JAPYYZ010012957.1:0-11351 GCA_030522705.1 Eretmocerus eremicus | reverse complement strand
AATACTCTGAGCGTCGTAGATATGTGCGCATGCGCAGTTGGAGCTGATTATCAAATGGGGATTTGCTTGAAAAAGCGCCTAAAAAACAGCAAAAATGGGGTATTTCAGAAATTCATAGCTCTGACGGGGGGCCAATATACAGCTTGAAATTATTCCTACCAATTTGAGACACTTTGATGAGTAACTCACATAAGTTTCAAACCGATTGATGGAGGTACCTACATTTGGCGAGCGGGTCAAGTTGAGCATTTTTCAAAAAATGCATAAGTTCAGTTGGTCATAACCCAGACGCCACTTGACCGATTTGGACGTTCAAGAACGGAAAATGTAGGTATTTTTAAGGCAAGGTAAAAATAGCTAAGCTGGGTTGAAAAATATTAAGATGACTCAAAATGGCAGCGATTCTACAAAAGGTCAAAAATCGGAAAAATCGCGTTTTACAGTTCTTGACGCCAGATGCGCGGGTCAAACTTTTGGGCTGGGGTTAAATTTTTTCTCATAAGTTGACGTAATGACGAAGTGAATCCGTCCCCGCAGACCTCTCTACGATTCGTAGGATCGATTTGGCGAATTTTTGAAAAAGGGTCTAAAAAGGCTTTTTCTCGAACTTCAAAAGATTCCCACGGGCACCCAAAATTTTTTTTCGAGCTGAAACTTGGGCAAAGTACTACTTTTGGTACCTCCTTTCAGTAGAAAAATTGGCGAGAAATTTTGCGGAGGGGCTGCGCACGATTTTTTAAAAATATACTGGACTGACCCATATATATACACATAGCAACTCGCAGAAATCTATCTCTATGCTCCTCGGAAAAAACGTCTCAAATCGTTCAATCATTGATTGGGGCAAATCATTTTGAAGTACATTATTATGACCACCAATGGTTCCTGTGCTCACAGAAACGTCAAGATTAATCGAAATGTCAACAAATGCTCACAGACCCATTCAATTTACCCTTGCGTGATGTTAACCATGCCTCGCAATGTGACACTTTTTTTGCTTCGCCGAAAGAATGCCAGTTTCCGTGTGGTGAATTTCCGAGTCTATGCTCATCGGGGAATTCAACTTTGATACATTCGAAAAAATCCTCATCTTCGAAAAGAGCCACTAGACTCTCAAAAAAGTGTACTGCGTAGTCTCGTGCTGCCACGAAATGTGACATCATCCCTACGGACATAGTATCTGTGTTGTTTATATCGCTAAATAATGAAGCTGGGGCTTGTTTTTCTGTTTAAAATCACTCTCTCATACCTCATCTTTGGAGGATCACCTCGATAGAACACGATCCATGTTGTTGAACAGTAAATTCGTGGGCATGGAAGACGCATCTCACGGTCCGAACACGCGAAAAATATGATATTCTGAGCATATTAGGGCGCGTAGGAGAAGGTATCTATCTCGGCATCTATCATCTCTCCAAACGATCCTGAAATGTTGGTAACGGTGGGTATCAAATTATCCCACAGTTCAATCAATCATCGGAGAATCGATGGTCAGAATCTGCGAATAAGGATCCGAGCTCGTGCCTTTTTCTAGTAATGTAATTTTCGCGAAAACGTTGAAATTCCTGGAATTAGCATTCGCCAACTCCAAATCTACTCTGCAGCATCTTGTACTGGCAACTTTTGAATGTAAACATGCCAAATAGGGGAAAAAGCGCTAGAACCGACGTAGATTTGCACGTCTGATTGAACCAAACTTATCAAGAGCTGAAATCTTGCTACGTAAATAAGAATGTCAGTTTTGTGGACATAGTGTCCACCTGCCGTACTTCAAAGATCTCCAAAGTGAATACACAGTATAGCAACCCTACTAAATAGTTTGATTCGATCCTCGAAGGAGACAATTCTTCCTTGAAGTATAGTAGGTGGAATCTTCAGGGAAAAGTTTCCTCATCCTTTTTTGGGGTTTTGAGAGTAGATTTGAGGTGGGTTTCCTACTTGTTTCCGCGCCAACGCCCATATCTAACATCCCATGTATCTCTATATTGAAATTTCATACCGCAGAGATCAATTGTCCGACAATTCAATTGTGAAGAATATGCACATTCGCGTAGGGAATTGAAAACTAACAAGTGATAAGGTCTCCCACTGATTATTGAGAAAAATTAATTGCAAATCTTTTTCGATGTGCGCATGCAAAGGAAAATCTGTTGAATGAGTCCAAAAGTGCTTTTAATACTTGTTTTGCGTGTTTTACTGTGTGCCACTCTTTAAAACGGTATATTTCAAACGATTGTAAGGAGAGCCCATACAAAGTCGATTTGTCGTCTTATCTCAGCCCCATTTTGTGCCACAATTTTTGCTTTTTGTATTTGGGTCGAACCAGTTACACATGGTATCGCTCCATAGCGCAATTCTCTCATATGTAATGGTTCTAATGAGCATTCGTACATTGCTCTACCTTCAATATAACTCGCGATATTTCTACAACGGTGGAGCCAACAACATCGTGGTTGAGGATTTTCAATACCGTTCCAAAAATATCGCGAGTTGTATTGTAGGTAGAGCAATATACAAAAGCTCATTGGGATCAGTAGATTCGAGAGAATTGCGCTAAGAAGCGATATCACGTCTAACCGATTTGCCGAAAATGCACAGATCGAAAATTGTGGCACAAACTAGGGCTGTAGCGGATGACAACTCGACTCTCTACGGCCTCCCCTTCAGGCGAGGCCGTACTGCTCTGTTTTACCATCTCGTGTAGTGACTTTTTTTCGCATGGATATCTCAAGATCGACGGAACGGAATTACTTCAAACTTGACGAGCATTCTCACAATGCATGAAGGAATTGCGCTTTGGAGAGACATCACGGAGGAAATACAAAAAAATTGTTATTGCAAAGCTCACCCAATTCGTCGTCTGCTGGCATGGAGGTGGGCGCATGAGTCGACGTGCACACAACCAATCACTGTGCCTCCGATCGACGGGTTAGCCCGGATGTCTTTCCATAGCGCAATTCTCCTGGGTTCAGTGATTACGTGGAGCACACCCGCATCCCACTGCTCACAACAGAACTCTCGCATATTCATGCAACGCGAACTCGGTAGTCTAACCTGCTGGCACGCGAAGCGGCCGCCGTTCACAAGCTGGTAGATTCTTTGCCCGGCGATCGCAGTCCGAGAGATGACGCCACTCTAAAAATCTCGCCCAGCAGCATCAGGGGCACGCGCGCATAATTCAAAATCAAAAGTGATGAGGATTCATTAGCGGTGAAGGTTTCAACATTTCTACCCCTGTTATGAGCCTGGGGACATGCGATATGGGAGCAGTTGAATCCCAACTAAATGACGTGGCAATGAGCATGGGGACAGAACTACTGGATATGAACAATCTCGAACCGAAGGGGCTGATGGATACTACTTCCTTCAATGAGATGCAATGGTCAGGACTCAATGGAGGTGAGCAGGCGTAGAACCAATCTGGAATATCTCAATGATCTCCGGGGAGTTTTAGGTCGATTCGGACATGTCGTGATGCACAATATGGCTCCTGCTAGATTTGTGACCTTCCCTCGGAAGGTCCGAGAGCGAGTCTGCGCCTGACCTCCGCCCGTGTATTTTCGAGGGAAATCGCCATCATTTCGGAAGTCGTGGAGATGTATTTAGAGATATCGACGATGATATTCCAGTCCTTTTGGGATCAATCCGGGCCTCAGAAAAATTATCCGAGTCGTCTCAGTAAGTTCTGTCGACCTCCCTCCGAGGTCGACGGAATCGAATGTCGGAGCGATACACAACCGAGATGCACCTGTCTCGTTTCCAAAAAACCAACATCATTCCGAGAATCGTAGAGATGCTCACCGAGATTTTCACAATGATATTCCAGTGGTATTGGGGTCGTTTCGGGCCTCAGAAAGAATACCCGAGCCGTCTCAGTCAGTTTTGTATATCTCGCCCCGAGGGTCGAAAAGCGAGTCTCGGCCGTGATCCTCCCTGTTATTTGGAAAAAAATCCTCCATCATCTCAAAAATAATGCAGTTGCTCCCTCGGATGCGGAAGATCATTTTCTAGCAATTTTGGGATCCATCTGAGATTCTGAAAAGAAACGTGAACCGTCTTTCTCAGTTTTGTATACTTCGCCTCGAGGGTTGAGAAACGAGGCTCGCCCGTCACTGCTGATGCTGCTATAATTCAATGTCTGCACAAGCTCATATTCAGTATTGTGGTGTTTCTTGCTCATATACATCCTGGATCATTATGACAGAAGCAATGATATTGCTAGAGAAGTTTCCGTCGTCCGTCCGTAAGTCGGCGTATGCTCTGCTCAGTTATTTAAGAAACGTCAAGTCTGTAGTTTAAAAATAGATAGCATTCGCAATGAGATAACTGGAGTATTGGATTTTCCAAAAGCCATAGACTTGGAGGAAGTTATATAGGCCTTTATAGAATTGTTGCAATGAAGGAGAGATGACCTTTTCAGAGAGGATCAGCATCCACATGCCTGCCATGTGAAAATCGGAGCAGGAGTCAATAATGACCCAAAGGTAGTTGAGCTTGGAAAATTAAACTCATAGAGTGAGGAACCAAATTCAATACAATTTTTGTGATGTTGTAATGAAGATGAATGAGATGGTTTGGGAGGGAAACCTCTTACCAATTCATGTTTTGTGCACTTGATTGAAAACTTGAGTTGATGGGTTGCTAGTTCATTTACAACTTGAAACCACTCAGAGCTGAACTTGCAGCGATCGACAAAATTTTTAGCAGCTTCACTTGTTAGGTAGTGACTGAGGTAAGTACAACCTGTGACTGGAGGATATATTAGAGCAATTCATCAAAAAAGATCAGATGTCTATATTCCAGTAATATTGGACTCTTTCCGGCATTTCTGTATCAAAATCGATGAGAATATGAACGACGTGATAAACTCATTTTCGGCATACCAGCATCGAAAGCGTGTGGTTGTTTCGGCCCTGATTTCGGGGCGGAAAGTGCCGCATTGCCGTTCAGGCCGGGAAGCGTCAGCGCATGCGTATCAGACCTCGGGCTTCGCCCTCGGTCCGCTAGGGCGTACGAAGGTAAGATATAAGTTCTTAGTTTCACGTCTCGGTACCCGCTTTTCCGAGCTCCATCCAGCCGGCACCCATGTGCGTGGGGTTGAGATACGCTCAACCAGCGCGTCAGCAACTGCCAACTACCGATTTCACCCGGTGAGGGGGACCTACAGTTCGAGGTGGTATCCGAACCACCGAGGCCGCCGTGAAAAGCACATGAGAAAAAATCTCGATGGTGCCGGCCGGGAATCAAACCCTGGCCTCCGACGTGGGAGACCAAGGCCTAGATCCACTAGGCCACGGCGGCCTCTTCAGCCTGGGAATAAGGCCTCAGGGTCCTTACGAGCTCTTTTTGGCCTTGGCTGTGCCCGGAAATGGGAGAGCTGATGAGTCCGCTGCTTGCGGCGGACTGCCGAGTCCGGGTCGGATCGCCGGTATTGGTTACTCAAGGTGTATGAATCGTGTGTGAATGGAGTGAATGGACGGCCATTTTGCGGCGAGATGCTGCGTTGCTCCCTCGGTGAGCCTATAGATAGGCGGCCGCTCTGTGACGAACGTGCCTGGCGCTAGTGTGGTTGGCATATGGCGGGCATGCCCATCAGAAAGTTGGGGAGCATGAAAATGATACCTTGGATAAGGGAGAGTAGATACCTTGTATTGTTCCAACTATCATGGTGGTGCCATCTGCCGTTCTCGTGTCGCGATTTTGTGACGGTCGATAATTACAGTGGCGCCACCAACATCGCACTAGGTACTATTCAATTTGGCGATGGTGTAGGGCCTCGCCTTTAAAGTGGAATGATTCGGCAAATACGTTGCATTGATAAGTTCAGGCTGAATCCAGTTAAGATCAGGCAGTGGAAAATTTTTGAAAATTCAATCGGCTCCGCTCTGAGATATATGATTCCATGAACAAAATGATGAGACACATATTTTTTTGTTTCGCCCGAAACCGATCCGTTTCAAAGATATTCGATTTTTGAGTTTTGAAGCCTCACCGCGATTTTTGTGAAAATTGGATGTTTAAAATTAGAAAAAAATTGATAAATCATGCTTTGAATATCTTCAAAAATCTTTATACATATGGTCAGATGTACTGGAAGACATAAAAAACACAGGTATGGGGCAGGAATAGGTCAGGTATTAGCGGGAAATTGAATTTTCACGTGAAACACAAAAAAATCGTTTACTAAAAAACAACATCTTTTTTTTCGCTGAAAATTTTTTCGTAGGGGCACAATCTCATAACAGATGTGATGCAATTCGTTTTATCGGCTCTAACAATTTGAAGGCGGCGCTATGAACTTTTTTCGATCAAAAAACACCAAAAATCACAATATCCGTGTACATAGCACAGATACAGTGACTGAGACGGCTGTACAGAGTTGTAAATTCATCTCACTACTCGTTGTCTATGGTCGGATGAATCCATAGGCAGTGTAACAGACTTCCGGACGTTTACGCGACTTTCCAAGAAAATAGTCGCATCACATTTCTACCCCATGTCTCGCAAGCGACACAATAATCTCTTCCGAGTCCAAACAGAACAAATGTCAGTATGGTTTTGGCAGAGAAGGTATTCACTTCTCCATCTTTCATCAATAGAGGTGTCATCTCAAAGCGGAAAAAATTCCCAGAACGTTTGGAATTCTCAGATTTTTCGGATGTTCATACGAAAGCAATCTATGCTAGGAGGAAAACGAATGAGATTTTCGAATTAGAATGCCTTGCTTCTCTTCTGGAATGCTCGTACCCCGAAAAAGATATAAGTAGTCAGTAATATGTATGTGAAAATTGTTATCTTAAGTTCACTAGTAACTTTCGAGAGTCATTTGACCCAGTGATAAGTGACATTAATCCTCATGATAGTGGATGCTTTGATAATCACGTTCGCATTGACCCCTCGGTTAGTGAATTGAATTTGTTCACAAATTTTCGACAATTTCTCACTTGTTTGCTGTGCATGGCACTCGAAAATCTGCTTCCTCTTCCTGGTTGCATGCTGCTCCTTATGAACTTGTGGAATTCTCAACGGTGATACGACACTGTCAAACTTAGTAGTAACTTCATTTATTTTCTGACATAGATCAATCCAATCTGGTTCAAAATCAGAATCATCATCATGACAATCACTAGGAAGATTTTCGAATTCACCTACCGAGGGGTCAATGCGAACGTCATCATCAAAGCACCCACTATCATGAGGATTAATGTCACTTATCACTGGTTCAAATGACACTCGAAAGTTACTAGCGAACTTACGATAACAATTTTTACATACATATTACTCACTACTTATATCTTTTTCGGGGTACGAGCATTTCAGAAGAGAAACAAGGCATTCTAATTTGAAAATCTCATCCGTTTTCCTCCCAGCATAGATTGCTTTCGTATGAACATCCGAAAAATCTGGGCATTTCAAACGATCTGGGAATTCCTTCCCGCTTTGAGATGACACCTCCATCGATAAAAGATGGAGAAGTGAATACCTTCTCTGCCAAAATCATACTGACATTTGTTCTGTTTGAACTCGGAAGAGATTATTGTGTCGCTTGCGAGACATAGGGCAGAAATGTGGTGCGACTATTTTCTTGGAAAGTTGCGCAAACGTCCGGAAGTCTGTTACACTACCTATGGATTTATCCAACCATAAACAACGAGTAGAGAGATGAGTTTACAACTCTGTACAGCCGTCTCAGTCACTGTATCTGTGCTATGTACACGGATATTGTGATTTTTGGTGTTTTTTGATCGAAAAAAGTTTATAGCACCGCCTTCAAATTCTTAGAGCCAATAAAACGAATTGCATTACATCTGTCATGAGATTGTGCCCCTACGAAAAAATTTTCAGCGAAAAAAAAGATGTTGTTTTTTAGTAAACGATTTTTTTGTGTTTTACGTGTAAATTCAATTTCCCGCTAATACCTGACCTATTCCCGCCCCATACCTGTGTTTTTTTTTATGTCATTTGTACATCTGACCATATGTATGAAGATTTATGAAGATATTCGAAAATCAGCATGATTTATCAATTTTTTTCCAATTCCAAACATCCAATTTTCACAAAAATCGCGGTGAGGCTTCAAAACTCAGAAATCGAATATCTTTGAAACGGATCGGTTTCGGGTGAGATATAAAAATACGTGTCCCATCATTTTGTTTATGAAATCATATAGCTCAGAGCGGGGCCGATTGAATTTTCAAAGATTTTTCGCTGCCTGATCTTAACTGGATTCAGCCTTCAGTCTTTCAGATCGATCTCGGGGAGAAAAATCAGTTTCAAGTTGACAGTAATTGTTTTCGGGGCCTTAATGGAAAGTTGCTGAGATGTAAGCATTTTCATAGCGAATTAGAATCTATAACTTCTCGTCCCGGATTGATAAAATGAATGGTGAATAGACTCTTTGATCTTGGAGGACGAAGGCGAGTGGAAAAATCACTCTTCACAGATGTTGAAATGCTTTTATATCAGCAACGTTTCGTCGACTATCAGTCGACCTCATCAGGCTGTAAAAACTTCACAATGAAAAATTACATGGTTCAACAATATATACTCCACTTTTGATTAACATCAACAAACTTGATCTAAATTTGATCATTATTCATCTTTATAGTACTCTAACCTAAATATCGCAACTATGGACATGGTTTTCAGGTAGTCGTTGTGTGAGGGAGCGTTCAGAGAGAGCGAATTGATGTGAAGCAAAACGAAACGCGTGCAGGGAAGCGAGGGGGAGTTCCCCTTCCACGCGGCTCTCTCCAAGTAAAAAAAGTCGCATGGAGGGGGAGCCTCGCCTCGCCTCACCGCGTGCGCCACGAAGCGTGTTGCGCTAATTCGCCCTCTTTGGATACACCCTAAAGCGTTGTGTGAATGCGCGTGAGGATGAGTAGTTTTGGTTCGGAGGACTTATAACAATCGCTTCGCTCGTGTCACAAACTGTCCTTCGTACAAAATGACTCGTCCTCGTGCGGTGTTATAAGAGAGTATTCTCTGAGTTGTTAGTATCTCAAGAATTTGCAAAGAATTTCCAAAGCCATTTGTTGAGATCGGCCCGAGAGTGAGCCAGTCATAGAAACAACGATCTTTATTGTTTTTGAGCAGGTTTTTAGGATGCCCTAGAGAAGGAGGTCGGTATTTGAACCTGTTTGGCCCTGCTCCCTTTATGTTTTGGCATGAGAAACTGGGAAAAGTAACTAGACTCAATTAAATGCGACAGAACCGGAGATGCAGCTGTTTTGAGATTTAAGAGCATCCAAGGTACCAGATCTGTGATCTCTTGTTAGGCTAGACGACTCATCCGAGTTTGAAATGTCCATATCTCAGGTTCTGATCATCCAATCGACATTCATAATGGCGCTTTAAAAGAGAAATTGGACCAGCTACCGAATGAGTTTGATCTCAGAACTCGAAATCCTTGCGCATGCGCAGAAAAGCTACATCTGATGAACTGAAACAGCGACGCTTCGACTTATAATTCGTCAGACGTCAGTTTCCTACATATATGCATGAATTGTGAGTCTTGAAACTAATTTCGATGGATACCTGGTTTATATTTTCTCAAGATGCACCCTCTTGGATGACGATTGATTGAGCGGAGCTGGAGATATGCACGTTTGAAGCTTGGAAGAGTCATCGAGCCTTTTCGAAAGCTCACGGATTTGGTACTTGGGACATTTTCGCATCTTGCAGCATCTGCAACTTCGTTTCTACCCAACGAAATCAACTCTAACTTAGCTCATTTTGACGTAAATTTTGTGGGCTACAAGTGAAAATCACTCTCAAAGCTGTACAATGCTGTAAAATGCGCATGCGCAGGTGGATTCATTAACTGGATCAGAAAGTACTTTTAAAAATGTTTTATCCCTGTTTTTACCCTTTTTTTAAAATTAAGTGTAGTTGGATAAGAGTGCGGGGGCGTTGCTGATGTTTTTGGTGGCGGCCAAATTTCCGAAATGACGCCGGCTCGATAAGCTGAGGTTGATGTTATGAAATACGTTAATAGTTGAGTGACCATTCTGACGGTGATCTGTATACGGCGCGGGATCTTTTCATATTTTCACAGATATCTACTACCCGTGTGGAGCCAGCATGCCACCCCAAAGTAATAATTGTTTAGGTTAGAAGTGTAGTTGCGTTAATTGTTAACATATGTTTTACAGTTTTCCAAACTTGCCAACCCGAGATAATGGTATCTGAAGTTCGAAGGACCGCGTTGGGTTCGAGAGCTCATAACTCATCGAGAGCTACGCTTAGAAGGATGCGCCATAGCTCAAATTGGAGCTCTGAATTTGCCAAAACTATGTAATGCATCAAAAAACCAAAATAATCAGTTTGGGGAATTGATTTCGGTGACCGAGTTGCCCTTGTACCAGATACACTAATGTACACAGCCGTGTGCGCAAGCGTCATCACGGCGTCTTGTTGGGAGCCTTAGCTGTGTGAATGAATACTAGCTTGATCGCTGCGCTCGCTTGACGCTCGCTTGGCCAACAAACGGTTGTCTATGGTCTTGAGTTCAAGAATCATTTTATTTCTGTTACATCAATAAAAATCCATTCTAAAGTATATATACAGACGTTATATTATACTCATAATAAACAATTCAACCTCAAAAATCACTCCAAGAATACAACATAATATATCAGAATAAAACCTCGAAAACGACATGAAATAATCGAAGCTGCTGACCATTCTTCAAAATAATTGAAGATACTGTATACAAAGAAATTGAAATTCCTCTACACTCATATCGTTCCTTTTGGGTCGAATCAGGCTGGTGTGTTGATGAGAATTCATATTTATGAAATTTATAATATTAATATATCTTACCGCTATGTTATTTTTCCTTGAATTAACTTTAGCTTTTAGTTCAAATAATGTTTCTTCATCGATATCTACCATAAATATTCGGTAGCTTAATCTCCGCACTCGCTTGACGCTCGCTTAGCCAACAAACGGTTGTCTATTATCTTAAAAAAAAAGAAGATATTTTTGTGATAACAGAAAAACATATATTCATTCCAGATCATTCTACATTTATACCATTTTTTTCAAGGTAGATCATTCAGGAATACTAAGAATTAACTGAATGAAAGATATTAAACAAAATATTTATCCATTGACATAATAATGAATCTAATTATACTATTAATACTGTATACTACATTAAACTATTTCACATATATATTAGCTATACTATCCACTACAATACTCAATAATTTACATAGTCATATGTGAATATCCGGGACCTTGCGGTTAGGGACCCGGATCCCCGGGTCCCTCTCCTCAGGGTCGGGCATTTTCCATGCAACCGGATGCGTCCACGGGTTGCGGATAGTGGAACGGCTAGTTCCTGG